>NSDO01000204.1:88206-120544 GCA_002286825.1 Lagenidium giganteum | reverse complement strand
TCATCATCGCTCTTGTCGCTGTCATCATCATCGTCATCACTACCATCGTCACGGTCATCATCCCTAGCTTCTTCGTCGTCTTTCATCGCGTACGCCGCTGGCGTGGTCGTGTCTTGTCGTTGTTGTTGTTGCTGTTGCTGTTGCTGCTGCTGCTGCATCTCGAGCTGCTCTTTGACGTCGCGTAGCTTGGCTGTCAGCACCGACATCTCACTCAACGGCAGCGCCTGCAGCGGGAACCTGAACAGCGGCCTCCACGTGGATTCACCCACGAGTACTTTGAGCCTCGCCTCCAGCGCCATCGTGTCGTCGACTGTGGTCCCTGACAGCCACAGCGCATTGTCGGATGCAGCGTCATGGAAGGCAGCCTACAAGCATCAATGCGTTCAATCAGGAGCAGTTTTTTGACTTGCGAGACACCGTCGCTCACCTCTAGCAGATCCAGGAGAACGTCGAACGGCAGGAGGGTGTTCCTTCGGTCCGCACTCTTCCATGTTACCGACATTGCACTCATACTGCTGCTTGGTTGTCGCGTCTTCGAGCCACATGTTTGGGTCGCCTGCCCGACGTGAGAGCTTGTTGCGGAACTTGGCTCCGCTGAGAACGACGGTGCCGTGCGTTGGTAGTTGCTGCCGCTCTTGCATCGCTGCCTGCCAGACCTACGCGTTTGCCCCTGTCAGAGGGCGTCGATGGAAAAAGACCAACCTCTCAACGTCAGAGACGAACACTCGTTCGAAGCAACCTTGACACGGTTGGACCAAGTCACTCACAGTGACCACACGAGCGCAAAATAGATTCAAGTTGAATCCATCATCAACCAAGCTTCTCGAGGACTGTCGACCTCTCTCTCTTTCTGCCGACTAGTCAGTGCAGCTCCGAGATGGCGACGTGGCCTGCATGTTCGCTGCCACAGTCCTACAATACCTCGATCTTGTCGTCCACGGCCATCGTCGGAACCAACATCGTGTGCCGCTCCTTCGTCTTGCGCAGTGTCTTGCCCACTTGCAGCGTGCAGATCCGCCAGAAGCCCCGACCTGTAATGACGCGTATAGCTGGAGAGACGCGTGCACCTGAAGTATCCCCGCGCGCTCGGCCGCGGAAGCGCTCTTCAATTTTCGGTCCGCTGCCGCGCAGGTCATCCTCATTGCTATCATAATCAGCGTCGTCATCGCAGTTGTTGACCTTATCCTCATCGACCGCAGTGCCCGTCAGAAGGTTATCGCAGGTTGCTATTTTTGGATTTGCTATGCAATGCTGGAACAAAGAACGACAAGACCGACATCAAACAACAGAGCACCACACAACAAAAATGCTGATATGCATTTTGTCTCCAAATACGACATGTATGAGAAGAAGCACCGAAAAACACGAAAACAGGAGATAAGAAACACAGCACGCTGCTGCCGCTTTTGAGAACATTCGACGTTGATTCACCACGCCGCGCCGAGTCAGTACATGTCATTGTGCCTCTCTGGAAATGTATGGGACGTGGCACCCAACTAACAAACACCTAGAAATCTCATCCAACGAAAACACAGCGATCTTTGTTTAGCCTTTTTAAGTTGAGGCTTTCCAGGAACGCACAAAGGGTTTGATACCATACTCGAGGTGCTTGTATTTGGCCGTATAGGCTCTTGTGCAGCTTGCATACGAGGTGGTCCTTGCCAGGGACAATGAAGCAGTGTGGCTGCTCCATGTACATTTCCTCATCCAAGAACCATTCAGAAAGGCAGTTTTGACATCCATCTGGTGGATTTCAAAGTCTAGCAATACTGGGATGGTAAGCAGAAGGCGAAACACTTCGATTCGAATGACCGGAGTGAAAATCTCATTGTAATCGACTCCATACTGATGCAGAAAGCCTTTGATCACAAGATGAGCTTTCATGTCGCCTTCACCATTGTATTTGATCACCCATACCCATCTATTTGCAAAACCATTCGACCTTTTGGTCTAGGGACCAACGACCATATCTTGTTCTCCATCAAAAATTTGAACTCTGACATCGCTGCAAGCAGCCAATCTGCCGCGTGTGGTGAATCCATTGCCTCTTTGTAGGTCTTTGGTTAAGGAATATGCCTCACTGCTAAAAGCGAGTGAGCTTCACGAGCAAGCTGATCAGTGAGTTCATCCAGCTTTTGTGCGGATCCTTTTTGCATCAAGTCATCCCAGCACTTGCTTTGTATTTGGTTTTTGGATTTCCTCGGGCGGACGAAATGCATCATCGTCCAACTTTGCTTTCAGCGCGGTGGCCAGCCGCCGCGCATCTGCTAGGTTTGCAAAGCTAGCGAGGTTTGGTGTCCTCTTGAATACACGGAGTGCAATCGGGAGAGGTTGTGTACGGACGGTAGGTAGCAGAGCATCATGTTGTTCCGGTTCAGAGATTGCCGGAGCGGGTTTGTCCTGTTTGAGAAATTGAAGCTCGGGGAAATGATCTTCCTAAAATGTGACGTCCCGACGGTGTATATTTGTGCTGTCTTGATATTCAGCAGGTGGTAACCTCGTTTCATCGTGGGAATGCCGACATACATTGCCTCCGTAGCTCTCGTTTCCAGTTTGTCTCGATGAACTTCATTCACATGCACATACGCTGCGCAGCCAAACACTTTGAATGGTTCTATGGTGGGTTCGCGATCGTACCACAGCTCAAATGGTGTGCGCCCTTTGATGCTAGTGCTTGGCGTGCGGTTGATCAAGTCACATGTATGCATGACACACTCACCCCATAGTTGTTTGGGTAAGTCACCGTCAAGGAGGAAAGCGCGAGCCTTCTCCATGATGGTGCGCATGCGGCGCTCGGCGACACCGTTTTGTTGCGTTGTGTAAGCATTGGTGAACTGTGCGTGAGTGCCGTATTTCTCATGAATCATGCGCCCTAATTTCTCATATTTTCTGGCGTTGCCAGATTGCATCACCTGAACTTCCGGATCATAGCGGTTTTGTTTGAATCCCATGTTCAGGACCTCCGATCGGCATGTGTTGATTGCAGTTTGTCGGAAGCTCTCATAGCATTCATAGAGATCGGATTTGCTTTTGATCACGTACAGGAACATGAATCGGGAATAACCGTCGATGAAGATGACAAAGTAACGACATCCAGATAATGAAGCAACAGGTAAGGGACCATTCGTGTCAGAGTAGACTCGTTGCAAACGACGCTTTGCGCGTTGGTGTTTATTTTTGTTAATGGGTGCTCTGTGAGACTTGGCCTTTATGCACATGCACTCGGACGGTGATCCTAGGTTTTGGACATGTCCTGTAACAATCTGAAGTTAGGATGACCAAGTCTTTTGTGGGCAAGTAAAACAGGATCGTTCTTACCAGTGTCAGCGAGGAGCACTTCAATCTCCTTGACCGGCTTGGCTTTGAATTGGTACAGGGCCACCTTGTGGGCCGATGTTGGCTGTAATGGAGTATCCTTCTGGGCACATGATGTGGCACCCTTTTTTTTCGAAGTTGATGCAGTAGCCGTGCTTCATTGCATGTGGAACCGAAAGCAGGTTGAACTGGTTACCTGTTGCATATAGCACGACCTTGAGCGTGAGCACTTGGACTTCCCCTTGCATATCGGTGACGCGGAGTTCGATCTCGCCAATGCCTTCAATAGGGATTTCCTTTTTGCCACCAACCGTGATCTTGGACGGATAGCCTTGAACCAAGACTCCTGGAACGCCATGTGGCGAGTGCATCCAGAGTCGACTGTCCACAGTGGGTCAGTACATGTACCAGCTGCAGTTTCGGCAGTCATGCTGATCACGTCGTGTTCAGGGACTGTGTTCGCGAGCTCCAGTCACGAGTTGGTTCGCAAGTTCGTGCGCAAGCTTCCGGATGTCAACCGGCTGGCCGAACTTGTCAAACAGACCCCTAGTGTTGTTGCGGTTGTCGTTGTAGTTGCCTTTGCTATTGCTGCCGTTGTTGTGACCATAGCGGTTATTTTGGTTGTTGTTATCGTTGCGATCCTGGCGGGGTTGATACTTCCGCTGCTGGTGGAATGGTCGTTTGCCACGATTGTCGTATGGCTGGAATCTTTGGTATGGTTTGCGATATGGCTTCTTCGCTTGGTAAGGCGGCTGTGCCGGATAGGCAACCAACGAAACGTCGGCAGGCAGCACTGTTCCTTCCTTCACCTCGCGATTGTGAAGATCCCTTTGCAGGTTTCGACACAGGCGCATTGGGTGATTCGTATAGCCGCAGTATTGTTCTGGGGCTTTTTCTTCCCAGGTTACTCAGCATTGGTGTCAGCTTTCAACGCTGTTTCACCACTTGTTTCGGGGCTCTCGGGCGATCCTCGGTGCAATGCATACCGGGCCTTTGCCAAGCCATGCCGAACTTTGGCTTGAATGAGCTCTTCAATCCGAAGGTCGTCCTTCCACGACTCGGGTATCGCGTGGAACAGGTACAACGAATTTGGTTTGTCGCTCATGTCGGAGCTTGTTGCTTCATCGACTGCTTGCATGGCCTTCTCGAGCTCGAGGAGGAAGAGCGTCACTTCGGTACTTTCTTCGTACTTCATGTCCACGAGATGGAGCTGGATGAAGTAAGGGCCACCATGCGCTTCAGCTCCTTCGTACTTGTCACATAGTGTCTTGAAGATCTCGTACCACGTGCGCGCTTATGCAAAACAATCAAGCAGTGCGTTCGGTCAACAGGAAGGCCTTCACCTTGGCGTCCATGCGCTTGACCACGCGCGAGCTCAGCTTGCGGCGCTTGACGCGCTCGTTTCGCAACTTGGCTTGCTTATGCGCTTGGTGTCGGCGAACGACATGATCTTGGGCGGCGACGCATCCTTCATTTCCGTATTGCCTTCCTCATCGGCGGACTCGTTACCGAAAGAGCTGTCGGAACCGTCGCGTTCGGCGTCGGGGTTGTCGTTGGCGTGCTCCACTCGACTCGGGTCGAGTTCGTCGTCGTCATCGAAGGTGTTGTCTTCAGGGTCTTCGTCATCTTTGTCGTCCTTCAGCGTGCCGTCCCAGTTCTCGACGGTGACGAGCTTGAGTAGATCGTTTCCGTCCAGGGCCGTCGTCGCGCGTGACTTCCACACGTCGAAGTCGGCGGCGCTGGAGAGTACGGGAAAGTCGAAGGTACGTGTTGGGCTCATAACTGTGAAAGGTACGTCGAAAGCGTGGCAAAGCAGAAGACGACGACGACGGAGGAGTAGGCAAAAAAGAGTGGATTAGCGATTGTGTATGGAAGTGACCTGAACGAGGTTAATACAATAAAATAGTTTGTATGTGGTAGTTTGTTTAAGATGTACGAGGGAATTCAATGGGTGCTTGAACAAGTTCATACAGTGAGCTCAGTGTACTTGGCCACCAAATACATGTTAAATGACAGGAAATCAAGTTTGGTGAAAATTTCACAGCTTCGAAGGCGACCTCTCCGTGCTCGCTGCCATCATCAGGCTGCTGGCGTGCGCTCATTCCTGCCGACCAGGGGAACTGCGTGCCAGACAGCACGCTGGTTGTGTGTATTCTATTTTTGTCCAGAACACTGTTTCGAGACAAAACAGTGGACGCCACTGATCCAATGTTGAGAAAAGGCAATATCCAGAGTGCAACCAGACGGAGCCATATATTCACCAAGATTGCGTCTCATTTGACAGCCTGGACTGCCAAGTGATTGTGCCACGGCGCTCCATGGAACAGGCAACTCAGCCGCCGTGGGACAACACTCACTTTTCGACTTGGCGCCTCGTACAACCATGACGCTCTTTGGAGTATTTGTACTCTCCACCGCCATGTTCCCACTTCCGCGGGTTGCAACTATCGATCTTCAGGGCCGCCCATCTTCAAGGTGTTTATAAATCGCTTCATAAGACCCGACTCTGTTTCTTTGTGTCTGCACTTAATTCCCGTGGGGCAGACAATGTGATGCCGATCAATTTCCGTTCGTGAACTCTCTTCAACCAGCAACGGTGGCACGTGCAACATCCCCGCCACTCCCACCCAGACCTCGCTCCAGAGGTCTCGACAACACTGGTGACGGTCAATGCAACTGAGCAGTAAGTTCTGTATGGTGGTCGGTTGTACTACTCGGGCAAAGACAGCACGGCGGTGTTGGAAACATGGAGGCTCAACCGAGTGCCAGGTCGATGGCTGTTGTAATCGTGGGAAATCGAAAGGCGTTTACTGGTCTCAAGGTGGCGGTGCACAGTGCTCTGTTGAGCCTGTGACACAATCGCCATCTCTAACGGAATTTGCTGGGCATATGGAGGTGGTAAGAGATACGAATGTTCGTTCATGCGCTTGTGACGGGACTGACGCGATGGCTTCCAGGCAAGCGGTGTCGGATTCGTGGATGCTCGAGACCAGCGTTCCAGCCTACACAAAATCTCTGCACCACTCACTTCAAAATCGATCTGAGCGAAGCATTGTTGTCGTGTGAAGGAGATAGCCAAATACCAAAGTGACCGCGTGACATTCGTTGGATGTGCATTGTACGGTGTTTGAAAGCCCGATGCAGTGTGAGAGTCAACCATCGCGTGGCGTGGCAATATATTTGATAAGAGAGGTACAGTATTGGCACCGAAATGGAGGTCTCTACAGGATGGCAACTGGTTGAATGGCAACCTCGTTGCACGACCTTGCAGCACAAATAATTGCCTCTTGACCACAATCTGTGTGGATATTGACATAAGATCGGTGTAGCGATCGCCTTGTGATCTAGCGCGTAGGGCAGTCGAGTCTCAAACAATCACGGCATCGTATACAGATAGCTAAACTGCTACGATATCCCCTTGACGGTAGGTGGTGGAATTTCGATGGCAACAAGTGGGCTGCCTTTCTGGATGTCCCCTCATATGAATTCAAAGCCATTTCGTGTCACGGGGCTCAAAGTCTCGTCTTCATATTGTTCCCTGCTCCATACACAGCAAACTGTGTCTGTAGGACGAGACGAACGTCATAGTGTAGGAATTAAGACGGAAGTGCCATCAAAGGCACTTCTGAAGACCATCGTGGTATTCGCGATGAATAAATGTTCAACAGCCCCAATTAAATGAACAAAATATCGTGCCTCCACATTGGTTATACAGAACAAGCTAGTTTTCCTTGTGCTAAACGTTTCCGGGCAGAAAACAATTTAACTACGCCACGAAGATAAATTGAAGGAGCCCTGGAAGTTGTTTGTTGTTGTTCGGTCTATTACATGCGCCAGATACGGTAACGTATCTAACCTAGAGAATCTGAAGTCGAAACGCAGGTCAAACAGAAAATGTTAATCTCGTTCTCGGAAATTAGGGTCGCTTGGACAGTGAGCGCGGGGAGAGCACGGTGATCCGCGTCACCCTAATGGCGGCGCAGATGTAGCTGAGCGAAACGTGAACGTCAGCCGTCCACACGAGCAGGATATAATGATTGGTCATCTGTGCTTCGTCGACGGGTAGATCATGAGTGCAGGTAATGGCTGTCTACTTCGCTGCCCGTTGTAACTGCAAGGAAAGCAAAGTGGCGCCCTGGAAGTCGTGACTATGTCTTGCCAACCTAGTCGGGGCAACGGTGACTTTAGCAGTGTTCAGGTCAGGTAGCTAGTGATCATTGTGTGTGGTCACGGAGTTATCTTGATGCAATGGGGAAAGCGATACATATGTAGAGGCAGGTGTGTGTAAGTATCAAACTGCACAGCAGCCGAATGTTACATTGGGACACTGCGGATGACGAAGACGACGCGGAGCTCATCGCTTGGTACCGAAGGTTTGCTGCAGGCGGAGGTCGATGTTCGCGTCGTGATTTACCGTTTTGATCTTGGGCACAGAATCTTCGACAGAGCTAGATATTGTGCTACCTACCAATATTGCTGTCCGGTGAGAGCTTGAGATTGCTCGACCGGAATTCGACGAGATGCCAAGACATCTTGCACGACTACAGTGCTTGCAACGCCACAAAGAGCAACGCTGGAGTCTGCAGATCACAGTTAAGAAATACCTTTTCGGTGGTACGTCATTTACCCGATGGCGTCCACAATACCTGTGCAAATACCGAGGAAGTCTTCCGGTTTGGATTGCAACTGTTTGCCTCTCGCCATTTCGTGCATGTTCGCGTTTACTTTGCTGACAAGCGTGGTGAACACTTCAGATCGAGAGAGCCGTCAAATAGCAGTGGCGACCATGTGCAGTGGCAAGAATGCCACGCGATACCATGCGGTTCGTGTTGCGTCGCGCTGTTGTTTCTTGTGACTGATCACGTGACGCCACAGAGCATCGACAGCAGTCAGCACCTCGCTACGACGATGACCAACAAGCCACCTGACATCTGAGCAGTGCGTAGTCAGCGCCAGCGGCATCGTCTGCTGTCACATCGACACGAAATGACGAAGCTCCAACGACTGTCATCGCAGTGCCACGGATCCAGGATCACCGCCAACCTGTTATAACCCATACCCTGCAATACACGCAGCGCTCACATTGTATCACTAACCCACTGCGGTTGTTCCAGGTTGCCTCCACATTCTAAAACACTCTTCAACTCACCCACGTTGGACCACGTTGGTGTGGTCCACCTGACACTGGCCCATCGCATTGGATGCCACCCAGTACCAAGATGGATGGATGGCGTGGAACGCTGCGTGAAATGGCCATCGACGTCCATGGCTGGATGGCGTGTCCACTGTCTTGCCTCCGCGGTGGCGGTGCACGCAGTAAGTATATGCCACAGACGCAGCTTGTGACAACTCGAGCGATCCATGAGCTCCGTCGGCCTTACAGACCGTGGATCTCCATGCGTTCGCTCTGCTCATTTCGATGATGCGGCCCCTTTGATCACGCAAGCTTGCGCTGTCGACCACCGCGATGGATCTCAAAGGGAGCGATGATTGCGGTCGTGAAATGGCTGCGTTGATGGACGTGGTGGAGTGGAAGGCGCGTGGAGCGGATGTTCTCGCGGTGATGACCCAGCATGCAGACGATGCAGCGGAGTGCTAGAGAAGTGTTAGAATTTGTGTGTCGCAGGCTGCATGGAGATAGCTCCGGTTGTGACAAGGTATCTGCGCCGGCGCAATATCTTCATGCCTGGGGCATTCATCGCGCTATCATCTTCTCCCACATCTGGCAACGACCGCAAGCATCGCGACTTTCGTGCCCCTCCACCGTAGGTGGACTCCCTAACGATCCTGCAACACCTACGGTGGCACCTCACCACCCACTCGCTCAGCACCACGCACCTGCCGCCAAGTTTCGAGCCACCCCGGCAATAGGAAGTCCACCGAAATAATTGGTATCATCATCAATCATCATCGTGGGTTTGGACGCAACGCAGTCATGGGATCGGTGTGAAGCCGTTTGAAGGTCGTCGAGGACCTCGTGGCTACGAGCTACTTGAGACCACCTATTTCCACTGGAACCACGTGCGACATCTGTGAAATTCTCGCCCCCTGAATCAAAAATCGACGAAACACGAACGATGTGATTTGATACGAAATGTCCACTCAGCTGACGGCATCTTCACCACACCATGAGCGGACAGGATGCAGCGTTTTCCTGGACCCACTGCACAATCGGGATGCAAAAGCACACGTGGTTTGGAGTGGTGAAGATGCAGAACATCGCTGCAACGCTGTCGACTGCTAGCTTTAGTTTAAGCGAACAGGTTGAGATGCGATGACAAGAGAAGGTGTCGATGGAAACCTCACCACACACTCTCTCAGCACCACGATTCTGATGTTTCTCAGGTCGTAGATGACGAAACTGCACCCTCTCCTGAACGCGGATCCTCTGTCGAACACAAAGCCGCGACAAAAAAGAAATTCATAAATTCATTTTCAGTTTAGTCTGTTAACACGAAAATCGTTTTTAGGAACATCCCCATCTTCATCCACAAACGTCGATCACGATGCCAGTGTCTCCGAATGACTGCCCGATCCTCCAGTGTGTGATTTATAATGAATAGCGCACAGGTTTTGCGTTCTTTGGTAGGCAGGTCTGGAACATCCGCGCACTTGACATCGCTTGCCTGGAACGCAAGGTTTCCGAATTAGTTTGAGATTCTGCGAACTTGAACAGCTCATGTCTTACCTCCACCGTGGGCCCAGCAGAATCCATTCGAGATCGCGATTGTGTCGCAGCGCTCGACGGAACAGGGACTGCCGCCACCGTGCGACCAACACACACCTTTCGACTTGGCACGATTCGAACAACCATCAACGCTGCACTTGGTTGAGCCTCCATGCTTCCAGCACATGCGTGCCGTCTTCGCTCGGCTCGTGCACCCAACAACCATGCAAAATTTGCTGCTCTGTACACACACATCGTCAAACTCCTTCACACCGAATAGCTCCAGTCAGCACGTTCTAATGCACGCGAGCACCTTCTTGTTGGTTGTTTTCGTCAGCATTTCTTGTGGTAAACTCAACAGCTCTGCTGCAGGGCTGAGGTTGGATGCTTGATCAATTGCTTGCGTTTGGGCTGCTGCCCTTCGGGACACGCAATCGTCAGGACGCTTGCTCATGGTGTCGTCGCCAATGGTTGACCGAGTTCGCTTGCATCCATGTCCATTGTCTCGATGCGCTGGTGGGACCGGAGGGTTCCACTGAGGTGGCAACGGCGTGTGCTCAGGGGCCAGGATGAATGCGAGGCAGGACTTGCGTGTGGTCATCGTGCCGAGTGATCGCTGTCACCTGTTCTTCGCAGTGGAGACGCTGTCAGCTCCAGTGCCTGGTCGTGCAATTGGTCTGCGTGCGCGCACCGAACGTGACCCAAGAACGCGGCCGTTCGACATCGAGAGCCGAGCCGAGCCCAAGCAAGCTTCGCCGCTCATTCTTGACTTGAGTTGGGACTTTGGGTGGAGCGTAACTGGCCCTCGACGCAGGGATGCGGGTGCTGTTTCTGGTGGAGACGGTTGCGTGCCGTGACCGGGCGTCCTTCCTGTTGAGCAATCGGTGCTTGCGTGAAAGCACGAAAGCTCATTCGCTGGACTGGAAAGGCCGCGACCGTTGCTATGAAGCTTGGATTGTTGCCTGCGACGCTTCATTGGCTTGCTGCCGGCTCGGTGCCCTTACCCAGGCTTGGGATGCTCCATGATCAGCACAGTCGCATGCGAAGAATGGAAGGCGCTGACTGCGATGATGACTCTCCGCTAGCGGCATGGCAAAGATTGCAGGTGTAGCACGTGAGCGCATCAACTCTGGCTTCCGTGCCAACATGCAGGCTGCTCTCATGCTTCTCAGTTACCTGCCCAGGCGATGCTCGCGTTATTGTCCCGATTGAAGTTGCGGTGGCGCAGGGCCCTTGACGCAACACGACCCCATCAAGGCGTGTGATTTGGCCCCCTACCACCTTGTCCAGCAGTGCTTAGCAGCACCAGTGCTGCCACATGGTGATTTCCTTATTGCCCGCTCTCCATTCTACAAACGCGATGCTTTAGTACGAAATCGACATCAACTCCAGCAGGATGCTGCTAGCTTGGCCATATGCACGTGCTGGCTATGAAGCGATGCGATACAGCAACAGCACCAGTTCCTTTAGGCCGCTCACGGGACCTATCGTGAACCTGCATTTATTGTGTCGTGCTGCGTTGCGAGGAAGGCGGGTGAATTTGTGATCTCACTCTGAACATTTTAAAACGGCCCATAGCCCACAGTGCATCAGTGTCTTACGATCGCTGACTCCATGCTGCCTGCATTCCTCGCCGAGTCAGCCCCATGACTGGAATGGCGATGCGATGGGCGACCCTTCAGACCAAAGAGCGAGCCGAATC
The DNA here is from genome assembly GCA_002286825.1 of Lagenidium giganteum. Lineage (NCBI taxonomy): Eukaryota > Oomycota > Peronosporomycetes > Pythiales > Pythiaceae > Lagenidium > Lagenidium giganteum. The sequence goes on along the minus strand of NSDO01000204.1, from coordinate 108,860 downwards.
GGCTCGGCCGTAAGTTCGACTTCAGGTGGAGCACAGCTCCACCTCCAGGAGCAGTCGGCTTGGTTGCGCGGTCGAGGAAGATCGCATTCCGCGGTGGCACATGCACCGCCTTGCGTCTGTTGCCATAATTCCATTTCCCAATCCGTGCATCGTGCTCACTATTGTATTTCGTTGTTTCGGTCAGGTGCTGCGGACGGAAATTCCATCGCGGAAGACTCCTGGAAAGTGTTCGGTGACATCACGCGTGCGGCGGCGTCGGTAGAAGATCATATCCCAATCGTATTGGCATGCGAGAACCACCGCGACTGACTCAAATATCCCTTCGTGTGTCCAGGCCAAGTTTTCTACGTTGAAAATGGGATTTGCCATGCCTGGCTGTGGCTATGTGATGGGCAAGCAGTGCACGGATGAGGATGTCTCCTTCGTGTATTGAGCTCCAACCATCTCCTCTCTTTCGTAGATAAGTTTGACCGTTATCCACGACATTGCCAATGCCTTGTCGACGCTGTACTCCGTCGGCCTGGAGCTTCGTCTGTGGCACGTTTTAAGACACAAGCACGTGACCGACAACAGCGTTATTAAATCGCTAATCTTTACGAGGCTTGTCATCGCAAACTTGACATGCTGTGTGCGCTGGCTCACAGCGGTGCTTGTCTTCCGTCGTGACTCATGCCCTTGTGCGCAATCCATTTGCCAGTGCAAGTCATCAGGTACAGTCACTATCATGCTCGAAGCATATGCTTGGTGACAATCGTTTTCGTTCACAATGACCAAGAAACAAGTTAGTCAGCTTCTATATATGAGTAGAATGATTTTATGCTCGAGTCTATGGGAAACAAGCGGGTGATCGCGAGAGACATACCGCGCACCTCCTGCGTGGTACGCACCAAACGCACATTATTGCTGCTCGGTAGTCTACTGACGAGATGCTCTCCATCGGGTGGACCATCAGCTGCGAAGGCAAGATCGGCGACGTCAGAAATTGTGGAAACGTGGCACAGAAGCCGTTGACTAGCAGCAAAAATTGTGCAGGCACATGCTGTTAGGACTCCATGTGACGTATCTGGGTGCGACCTAGTGGACCGTGACGATCTTGTGACGTAGCAGCCCACCGGATCCCAATTCTCTGCGAGCGTGTGCCCGAGTGCACAGCCAGTTTGCAGCACCTTGCCCACTTGTAGTACCTGGAAGAAGGGAGTGCCCTTTGCTGTGTATTCTTGCATTATTGCGTAAGTACACAACTTGCATCTACTTGATTCCTAGCGGATCTCACAGTCATTGTCGCAGGCACCCACTCGGTCAGTGTTGGTGAGCCCGGCTGCGACCCTCAATGTGGCTGAGATAGATCTATTACGGGGAGCTTATTTCGCTCAATTCGTCAACAACAGAGCGAAGAAACAGAACGCCACCTGCGCACCTATTGCGCATTCTTCATGTCAGTGTGAGGTTTGCATCGCACGCCGAGCGCAAAGCAAGCTAGTTCACATCGTATCAGTGCAGCTCGCCAGAGGCATGGTGATGATACGCCCAGTTGCCGCGGCATCAACAGGACGCCCTCGACCGCAACACGTCGATGACCTTCGCACGTCGTGCTGGAGCAAGCTGCCGGTGTCGAAGTTGGTCGCAGTGCTCGGAGTGGTCTACATTGGGGCCTCGCTGTATGGCAGCGTTCAATTTCTGGCAACTGCGTCAGCATTTCTCTCTCGCGACGTCTTCTGGTCTGCGTACAATGCTTCCGTTGGTGCTGTGTTTGTGGCGAAGGCATCCAACAACGTGTTAAGGGGCCAAACAAATGCAACGCGGGCATCGTTCACAAACCCTGGAATTGTTATCGTCAGTGACATGCCGATCAAGTCACAGTCCCTAGGGAGCTCACAACATTATCCGCGAATGATGCAATACCATCGCATGACGTCCATTGATTGAAGACGGAGAGAGAGAGGGATCCGCTCGGTGCGTGCAGACTCGGTACAGTTCATCCCATCACAATACTGCTGGGTGGATTTTCATCAGCGGTGGAGTCTCGTGCTCAGCGATGCCTCGAGAAATATGCCAACAATGCTGCCGTCTACCTCGAAAGTGTGTTGCGAAATGTGAAGTGGGACCCATTCGTTGAAAGTTTGTCCGCTTGGTTTCAGATTGCCATTACTGACGAACTCGAACGCAGCGCAGAAGGCTTGTCATTCATGGAATGCGTTCAGTTGAACGGATCGACATCGATACAAGAAGAAGCCGCTGTGTGGAGACGCAAAACTTTGACGCACTTCACGTTGAGTGACCACAACAAGTGAGAGCATTGATTTTGTCACACAACGATGAATATGTTCTGGGGGCATGTATAACGACTTCTGGGCCATATCCAGCACTGGTAACACGCTCATTGCTAACTGTAGTCTCATCCGCAACGCGTCCAACTTCTACAAGCGACAGAATATCACGATGGAAGACGTCATGAAGAACGATGGAGCAGTTTCATACCCATGGACGTCAACGGATGAGCTGTTTCGTTGTGCGGTGGGGCCGTTTGGATCGATCGACATGGCGTGGATTCCATTTCCACAAGTGCTCTATGATCTTTTGGTTACCGTCAAGGATGTGGTTTACACTTCTGCCAGCAACGATGCAACCTTTAGAGCCGCTTTCGGTGACATTAGTCGGTCACGATACATACAGCATATCGCGCGTCAATGGTCCTTTGTGCAGCACCCTTTCGACGTAACTTATCTCATCCAGCCGTTCGAATTCAATGACAACTGCGCCGATCCAAGCGCCGGTAGATTATGGGTCGAGTCATTCGATGTCATTTTTGTAGCCCTCACGTCTGGTGTGAATTATGCGCATAATCTCGTGGAACGGTGTCAAGATGTGACCACTGACCAAGTGTTTGTGCGGCAGGTTTTGAGCGTGCTCTAAATCTGATCGAGCATCATTTTACCGCTGAGCAACGAGAGAAGATTTCTCGATTGGCATCGACTCGTGCGCAAACAAGTTGGTCGAAGGAATGGGAGCTTTTTTTCAAGTGGTGGAACAGCTGCAATCAGGTCGTTCACGCGGCTACATGCTGAAACCGGCGCCTGTCGTGTCGGAAGCAAACTTTACGTCTGGACGCAACATTTATGGTATGTGGATTCTCCTCGATTGGGTCATGGGACGGCGCGAGGTTGTGTCATTTGAAGGCGACCACGGCAACGTGACGCTCTGCACCAGATCTTCCAAGTTACTTGGTGCCGTACCTGCTCGTTGACTCATCACATTGATGCTGATATTTGTAGCCGTGTTGGTGCTTCTGTACTCAGTTCGTGTTCGATTCCACATCGCGGGACTCAACTTGCTCGGATACAACCGCGTTAGCGGTGTTTCGTGGGTGGGTCGCTCGTTGCGCTGTGCATTCTCAGCTCGTCAACCCCTACATTCACGACGGATGGATACTTTACATGGATGGAAGAGAAAATCATTCACTGGTTCAGCGCGGCTGGCACAGTCAATTGGTTGTTATGCGTTGCAATTGACCTGATGCTTGTCAACACCACGGGGCTTGCGTATGCGTTTGCGCCTACGAGTCATTTCGTCAGCTGGACAATTTGTTGCTATATTGCAGCAAGTCGCACCAATGAGTCACGAAGTCATCTTCGACCAGCAGTGTCACTTTGTGCAGATGGACCACCAGATCGCGTGCTCGAGGGCCACCATCGTCATCGGAAGCTCCACGCGTCTCCGAACGCTTGCTACGATTTGTCTGGGAAGCTTGCCCGTCTGCTACTTGATTGTTGCAATCGATTGGCGGAACGAAAAGATACCGTGCTGCTCCCTGCGATTGCTCAAGAAGTCTTTGCGACTACATAATGGTTGTACGACAATGATTGGCACGTTAATCTTGCATCTGCAACAATGGCAGGGCTGGTATCAAGGATAGTTGGAGAACAAACCAGAGTTTTGGAAGTGAAATCATGGACGATCCTGTACAGGCAGCCTATAAAGACCCAGGCACCAGTGCCACGGCATCTCAAGCAAGCCATCCGGTATCGGATCAAGGCAGCTGGAAAGTCATGCGGAATGACAATCTTCTGCCATTGGAAATCCTGTTTGTAATCTGTGACGAAGCGGGATCATCGTGATCATGTCGTGACGAAGCCATTCAACAATGTAACGCCGCTCATTTGCGCTGTAATTGCGTCATCCTACAAGTGCTGCGAGTTGCTGCTGCAGCATGGTGCGGGTCCAAACGTTTGGGTGCGGCTGTGCGTGAACGCCATTGTGAAAGTGTCTGTCTGTCGTAGTTTCTCGCAACAGTGACGTCACCTTCAGGATTACCGACTGCGGACCGCTCTTCTCAACGCTGCTTCGAGCTGTGACTTGCTCTTGAAGCACGGCACGGTCAGGTGGGATCATGCAAACGACGACGTCAGATCCATCGTAGAACCTCGTAACAAGGTTTCGTTGTTTGGGACTGTGACTCCCCGAAAGCTCTCAGTGTGACCGCTGGTAGAGGATTCACTAGGTGCTGCGAGCTGTTGTTGCAGCACGCAGCCAATCTGGAAGGTGCCATGAGTCGTCTGCATATCGCCAGCAGTGCGCTATTGGGTCAGTTACTCGGAGTACTCGACAGGCAGAACGTGCTTGGCGCATGCCTCACCGCTCAACCACGCTGCGGACGTAGGATCTGCCTCTTGCTGCGAGCTAGTACTGAAGCCAGGCAATGGTACGTGGCAGACGCCGAGCTATTCAGCGCAGAACAACTTCGACGAACAGCTGATCATTTATGTTGCGCTGCGTACCGCAGACGTCACATGGATCAACTGCGCTTCGCTGTGCTGCTTTATCTGGAGCAGCCTTGTGCTATGAGCTGCTACTTCCGCATGGCTGTGATCCAAGCGCTCACGTGAAGTGCCGCTTATAGACTACGCTCATTCGTTGTGATCTGTCGGACCAAAGTAACGCCACTGTGCTGCGCTGCACTGCTACAGCATCCTTTGCGGAATACTGCAAGGTTCTCGTGTTTTATGGCGCAGATGTCATGATCAGAGACGCAAACGAGCGACTCCTACTGCACCTCGTCAAAGCACGATAACGATCCGACCGAAGTGTGTCTCATCAACAATTTCTTGACATCTGTGCGATCAATGCAAAACCGCGGCGCTTTGGCGCTATTTGGACAACTTCCGCATCATATCGAATCCTCCACGTCAGGCATCGCGGGTCTGCTATCATGACGCTCTCCACGTCGCAGCTCCGTGCATAGCCATGGATTGCTGATAGTTCGCGTGTGCACGCAGCTTTACGAGCTTTACGAGCTTTACATTCGACGGGCGACCATGGTTGTCGATCACAGAAACGCCACTGCACCGTGTGCTGCGTGGCTCGGATGGTGTCCCATCGCTCGTTGCGCACCTGGTGTTCGACCACGTGCTCAATCAGCGCTTTATCTCGCGGTGCAAAAATGACCATCGCAAGCGCAAAACTGAAACGTGATCAAAGCAAGCAATTTGTGTTTGAGCACAGCACTGACTTTCCGATCTGGCCTTGCTTTCTATGGCCCACTGTCTGAGGGTTTCGCCGACCGCACAGTTCATAGATCATCATGCATCTGACGTTGGCATGCGCAGGTCCGAATGCTCTGAGGAACAGTTGGTTGTCGTGTATTTGAATAAATATTCAGAGTCTGGCATCTAGAGCGTGCAGTGACTCAGCGACCGCGTCTCACCCAAGGTTGCACCAAGGAAGAACAAACGGCGGCGGAGCAGCACCGAAGAAAACAGCGACGGTAGCTTCGTCGACCCTTGGTCCACCAGGCATTCTTGCGCAAACTCCGTGTTGGCCGATGTCGTGAGCGGCTTGCGCTTGTGTCTTGGGGCCATGTGCGTTGGCTTGAGGTTGTACGCGTTGTTGACTTTGAAGCCTTCGGTGACGTTGGGTGGCCCAGCTGGGAACGGATCGAGCAAGGCGTTGCCGTTCACGTATAGAAGCTCGGGCGTCGTCGTATTGCTGGGCTGGAACTGCGCAATGGAACCGCACAGCGTGTCCGGATGCTGCTGCATGTCATTGTTGGCTGAAGAGTCCACGACGCTCGCGCCCCACGGGGAGAACGCGTAGGGTTGGTGAGCCATCTCGTATGCCAACCAGAATGATTCTTTGTCACCCCACGAGAAAGCAAACTCGAAGCGTTCGCGTGTCATGAGAAACCACAGCGCGTCCATAGCGCCGCCAGCACGGCGCTTGTCGATGACAACGCACGACGAGTCCTGTTCGTGCATCGTCAGTCCGCGATAAGCCAGCGATTCCTTCAAATGACTGGAAGGTTGGACGTTGTTGTCCGTGGTGTTGCGGTGCTCTCGGTGGTATCGCAGTCGCACGTCGTCCAAGTACTTTCGACCGTTCAAGTGGCGATTGAAGAACCACACGCCGGGGATGACTCGATCGTAGAAGAACATGGTCCCCGTTTCGACGTAGCTGTCCACTGTGCGCAGCACAGCCGGGTCCTGGAGGAAGATCGCGTCCACATCCAGCAACAACACCTCCCTCACGTCGGTGTGATACACAGCCAGTGGCTTGATCCACCAGCTCTGGAATTGCGTGGCCATGGTCTCATTCATCAAACCACGCGCGACGAGGTCGGTGCAGACGTCAACGATTTCGAGGTTGCTGTCGTGCGACAGCAACAGCGCGCGTGATTCGGCTGACAGCTCGTTATCGTTGCAATGGTAGACCTGGATCAATTCGTTGTTGCCAAAGCAGCGCAATTCGCGCACGAGCGACAGCCCCATCGGCACGATCTTGTCGTGCAGCGCCACAATGATGCCTCGCTCTGGTGCGTCACGGCGTTTATGTTCCTTGGCCGTCGCGAGCGCAGGTGATCGCCCAGGTTGATCGGCTGCCGGTAATTCGTGCGCTGGTTCGGTGCGTGCCTGTTGCTGTATTAACTGCTGTTGTCGGAACATCCTGACGTGATCAGAGAACGGCATGACGCGTGCCGCCGAGCAGAGCACGACGGAAACACAGCCCAGCATGCACAACGCCAGCAACTTGTGATACTGCGTTGCCTTGGACCTCTTCGCGGGGTGGGTCACCTCCACCAGCGATGGTGACTGCCGTAGCTGGTCGCACAGGCCATTTTCATGGACGGCGATCTCTGGCACGCGGTCTTCCGAGTCGGAATCATGGCGCCGACCTGGCTTGTGTCGCTGCTCCATTGCGTGATTGTGTCTGCGGAGAGCTCGGAAGATCTGGTTGTGAGAGAGGCTTCAGTCGCAAGCACGATCGTTGTCAGCAGCCCAGCTGTGGGCCCGTGGCGTGCGGTTGTTGACACAGCGAGCGAAGGCTGGGAATGGCGCCCGGCCATTGCAGCGATCGGAGGCGATGGATGGAATGCGTCTGGCTCTCGCCGTTCGACCGCAGCTCGACCGCGAAGGTCCACGTTGTCATATTCGAGGTCCTGACAAAACCAACGACGCTGCCACTGTGCAAATGCGCACTCAACAGCCATGCGGTGCCCACACAATTTTCACGGCTGGGACACCAGCAGGTGCACAGCACCCATCTGCCAGCGCGCTCGAACAAACCGCAATTCAGTTGGAATCTCCCGATCAGGTGCCACTCAAACACTCGCATCTCAACCTCGAATCGTGCTGCTGGCTGTCGCATGGGGCTCGTTGCTCAGGAACGAGCAAACCAAGCAACCCACCACCACATGGTCCAGCGCAACCACGCGCTCAGGTGGACATTTGGGTGCGCAATGTGGCTGCACTGACATCATCAGCAATTAATTACCCATATTACCCATATGACCAGTCTGCGGTAGTCATCATCCTGCTACTCGGTAATTAACGGTAGGCGGTATTTGTGGGATCATCTAAACGTGACAAGGCCACCACCAGACAATAATGGAGCGCGCCAGCTACCGGCCACGCCGGTCTTCGGGCGGGATGAGTACGGACGACATGGAGTCCGCCAGCCACAAGTACAAGCGTTCGATGGCGTCGTCATCATGGCGGGCGTCCAGCAGGAACAGACGTGCGCTGCTGGTGTTGGGTGCCGTCATCATGCTCGTGGTGATCCGCTTGGTTGGCGGCCGCTTCTTCCGCCACAAGGACGACGACCGATACCGCAACACGATCAGTGTGCTGCATCCACGGACGCCTGACCTGCCGGAGCTGCACCACGATCGAGGCTACAAGCTGGAGGATGCCGTGGCGGCCGACGTCGCGACGTCCACGGCGTCGTTCGAGATGTACGGCAAGACCGAGCGCGGGCTGCGCAACCAGTGGAGCAACCGCAAGGTGCTGGCCGTGGCCGAGAACAAGGCCAACGACTCGGTGCTCATCGTGCTGTCCATGAATGACGCGCAGTCGTGGGGGCCTGGCCGCACGGCCGAAGACTTCTTCACGCTCATTGGCAACTTCACGTACCCGAAGCCCAAGACGTCGGTCACGGTGCTCACGTCGTCGCTGGACGAGCACGCCAAGCTGGCGGCCATCATGGAGCGCAAGATCCACGAGTACGCGCAGTTCACGCTCATCTTCCGCAATGACTTCAACCTTGGATCGCTTACGCGCGCGAACCGACATGACGATTGGGCGCAGCGGTCCAGACGGCGAATGCTGGCGCGGTATCGTAACTACGCGCTGCTGTCGAGTTTGGAAGCGTGGCACCAACACGTGGTGTGGATCGACGCCGACATCAAGGTCATTCCGGCACATCTCGTGGCCAAGATGGTGGCGGCGGGGCGAGACGTGCTGGAGCCACTTTGTCTGCACGAAGACGGCTCCGACTATGACAAGAACGCATGGGTCGGCATCCGCAAGTCGCCAGGACCCGAAGACGACAAGGAAACCTTCGTGCCGGAGCCATTGAACGTGACGCACATTGGGCCATTCCACGGTGGACCAGACGAGTTCGTCGCCATGGATTCGGTGGGTGGCACGATGCTTTACGTGCGTGCCGAAGTGCACCGCCAAGGCGTGCTGTTCCCGCACCACTACGTCATCGGCAGTGAATGGAACTCGGAGGGCTACGACGCCATCGAGACTGAGGGTCTCTGCTACCTTGGCCACTTTCTGGGCTACCGTTGCTGGGCCATGCCCAATGAAGTCATCATCCACTCGGCTTGAGCTGGTCAGGCCTGACGAAGTGCGCAATCGGACCAGCGCTACTCCTGGGTCTGCATGAATAGAAAATATATCGACATTGACATACGCGTGCGTGTCTGCGTCAAATGACATGAGCGGGCTCACAGCTTACACATGGAACTAAAACTGAGGTCCGTAGCTGCCAAGGGTGATAGCTATGCTCACTCCAAGTTCCCAGCACGGCACTTGACCAAGTGCCCATTCCGCTGCATGCATGTGGTCGTGCGAGGTGTCAAAGCAAGTGAAAATACCAAAATACCAATATTTAAAAATGTCAAAGTCAATAATGGTTATGGTCAGCAATACCGTATCCCCGGCAATTTCACATTCTGTGGCAGCAGGCAATCACGCCATGCGTGTCACCCACGTCAGTGCTGGCTTTCCCCACACACCACACCGCCAATTCGGGACACTCCGACCACTGGCTACACCACCGTCCACAACCCAAGGCAAGTGACTCGGCTCCTCACACACCGTCGCTCGCCATCGCCATCGCCATCGCCATCGCCATCGCCATCGCCATCGCCGACGTCGCCGTCGCTGTCTCCAAGGCCATGCACATGCGCGCCCAGAGGACCACGACGAACCAGCGCTGGCTGGCGATCCTCGCCGTCATCTGCATCTCCACCGTGCTGGTCAACTTCAGCACGCTCGGGCGGGACGTGGGCAGCTCGCAGGTGTCGCACGCCCAGGCGGCCGAGTCGGTGCCGTCCATCAGCGTGCTGCACCCGCGGACGCCGTCGCTGCCGGCGCTGCATCGGTCGCACCGCGATGAGCTGCAGCGCGACGTGGCCGGCGACGTCGACACGTTCAAGACCACGTTCGAGCAGTACGGCAAGCACGAGCGCGGCCTGCGCACGCGCTGGAGCAACCGCCAGGTGCTGGGCGTGGCCGACAACCTCCTCGGCGACTCGGTGCTCATCGTCGTGTCCATGAACGACGCGCACTCGTGGGGCACCAACCGCTCGGCCGAACACTTTTTCGCGCTCATCGGCGAGTTCACGCACCCAAAGCCCAAGACGTCGGTCACGGTGCTCACGTCGTCGCAGGAAGAGCACGCCAAGCTGGCCGCCATCATGCAGCGCAAGAGCCACGAGTACGCGCAGATGACGCTCATCTTCCGCAACGATTTCAACCTCGGCGACCTCACGCGCGAGAACCGCCACGATGACTCGGCGCAGCGCTCGCGCCGTCGCATGTTGGCGCGGTACCGCAACTACGCGCTGCAGTCCAGCCTGGAGGCGTGGCATCAGCACGTGGTGTGGATCGACGCCGACGTGCACGTCATTCCCCCGGGCCTCGTGTCCAAGATGGTCGTGGCTGGGCGAGACGTGCTGGAGCCTCTGTGCCTCCACGATGAAGGCTATGACTACGACCTCAACGCGTGGGTCGGCCAACGCAAGGTGCCCGGCCCAGACGACGACAAGCTCAAGTTCGTGCCCGAGCCACTGAACGTGAAGCACATTGGCGACTTCAAAGGCGGAGCGGACGACTTTGTGGGCTTGGATTCCGTCGGCGGCACGATGCTTTACGTGCGTGCAGAAGTGCACCGCCAGGGCGTGCTGTTCCCACATCATTACGTCATCGGCAGCGAGTGGGGCGCCGAAGGCTACGACGGCATCGAGACCGAAGGGCTGTGCTACTCGGCGCATTTCTTAGGGTTCAAGTGCTGGGCCATGCCGAACGACATCGTGTGGCATTCGCTGTAGGACACCAATTTCGATAGAAATCAAGCAACTCAAGTGTTTCCTGCAGAGAAATGACCCAATGCCGGTGGTGCGATGAGGCGCCGACGCGGTCGTCACCAATGGCGGTTCATGTGTCGTACTAGGCATCTGCAACAAGAGCGAGCGAGTATCGATACTGATGAGCGGTGCACTGTTGCGGAAGTGACTGCACACGAGGATAGCACATAGCGCCCATGTAAAAGACAAAGGCCGGAGCTGCACCGGCACCCAATAAATCAAACATCTCTCGTCCATTCGTTGATTGAAGAGTCATTGACAGCAGATTTCTGGCACGAATATTGGCATCACGCCAGTTACCAACGGGGCTGTCGCTCGAGTGCGAATGACGCTGTTTTTTTTGCCCAGATATGAACAAGGCGTCTTCTTCCAGGACTGGGCCATGGCGACGCTAAAGTTGTCGACCAACTGTGACAGAGGGCTTTAAACCAAGCCAAGGCACATGGCTCCGAAACTAGCACGCAAGCAACAGCCAAGTCAAGCTATCATCATTGTTCGCGTCTGTGCTGCTCTAGCGCCGTTTGTTCTTCCTCGCTGCAACCTTGAGTGCCACGCGGTCCCTGGCTCACAGCACACTGAGGTGTCGAGGACTTCGTCGCAAGGGCAAGTCGTTCTTGAATCGTCTTGAGCTTTAAGGCGGTAGGTTCAACACATCCACGAGTTTGTGGCCATGTCGCTCTCTTTATCTGGCCAGTGAGCTAATGCACCATGGCCAGTGAGCTCGCGCGCACGCGAAGCGGAATGCCTGGTATTGCACAGCTCAAGCTTAGGCAGTGCAAGCTGTTCACAGCGAGAACTTAAACGCGACGCACTTCTCCTCGACGTCTGATTCATCCGCTTGCAGCATGTAGCGACGCGAGTCGAGCGCCAACACGAGCTTGTCCTTGACTTCGGTTGCCTTCCAGCCTTCCAGCAGCAGTCCGGACACGATCCAGCCGGACGGCATCTGCCCCAGTGTGCCGTACTGCATGCGGTTGATCTGCATGCGCATGAAGGCGCGTTCGAAGACGTCACCACCGTTCACAGGGACCTTGTCGAAGACCTTGGCGCCGACTGCGAGCAAGAAGCTCACCACCGTCACAATCGAGTCCGCGGTCGTAGTTGGCGTCGCCAATGTTGATATTCAGGCGAATGAGGAAGACGATGAGCACGAGCACGTAGCGCGCACGCGTCTGCATCGTGAGCGACCAGTAGCTTTGCATCTTGAGGTGGCAGCAGTGAGCACCGATATCCATTCCAAGGCGGATGAACCACGTGAGCGACATGGCGATCGAGATCTCACGTAGCACGGCGTTGGACGAAGTCCTTGTTGGTTAGAAGGTGATAGGCCAGCTACATGGGTACGCAGCTAGCTGTCATGGTTACTACCTCGTTCAGGTTGACGATCATCGAGCCTTAGACATTGATGTCCAAAGCCAAATAGAAGTTGACGTCGTGGAATCGCGTCAGCGTGAACACGTTCCAGATCTTGGTGGTGACGCAAATAGCCACGTACGCCAAGAAGATGTTGAGCACGGCGGCCAAGCCCCCAGAGCACAGACATGAGCATGCGCAAGTGCGTCGATACCTTGGACGTGCACTAGTGTGAACGCACCGTCTTCGTACGCGCAACGCGTCGTGACGTTGAGGCATCGCAGCTCGTTCACATCGTAGCAGTGTTCGTACTGGAGCAGTGTAAGACCGAGACCCGAATGCGAGGCGACCCGCATTGCATGCTTGCAACGGCCGCGCCTTCTCGTGTGAGAAGGCGTCATTGGCAGTAGAGCTGGGCTCCACACGGACATCGAGTGTAGCGAACAGGCACTTCGTCGTTGGTGCCACAGTGCTCAGATCCTCGCCGGTGGGCTCCGTCGCGATGAACCAGATCTCTGGTGTCGAAGCGACCGAAGACTTCCTCCCATCTGGCCCAGTGCTACCGAATACCAAGAACTTTGCATCGGAAGCCACGCGACGTCCAGGGCTTCGAGATAATAATACAACAAGTTGTTGGGCCCCGGCAAGCCGGGGCCGCCAAAGGTTTTACCGTTGTTGTGAACGGTATGTACCTGCAATAATGATTTGTGCTCCTATAGTCTTGTCGATTTTGCATTTGTTCTATGTGAATGTGTGAGCCTACCCGACTGATATATGTGTGTGTGCCTACCTAGTCTTATGTGAGTGTGTCCCTCTCGTACTGTTGTGTGTGTGTGCCTACCCTACTGTTTTGTGTGTGTGCGTGCCTACCCTACTGTTATGTGCCTACCCTACTGTATGTGTGTGTGTTCCTACCCTAGTGTTATGTGTGTGTGCCTACCCTAGTGTTATGTGCCGACCCTACTGCTATGTGTTAGTGTGTCTACCTATTATTGTTTGTCATTGCACATGTTGTACGCGAATAGTGAAGAATTCAATATACCCATTTCAAAGTCGAACGTATATGAATGCAAACGTGTATTGAGTTACAAAAGCTCGGTGTAGACGATATTCTTTGTGTAGGCGTTGCCATCATTGCTGAGCTCGACAGCAACCTTGACGTTATGTTTGTCTGACGACCACGAGAATCCTACATACATCTGTCCATGGGCGAACACAGGCTGAGGAAGGTAAATCCCGAGGTGGAGAACGGATTGTCCTTGAGCGTTGTTGATGGTCATAGCGAAGGCAATCTGGACTGGGAATTGTCGTCCACGCAACTTGAAGGGCAGCACATTACCTTCACTGATCAATGTAACTCGAGGAATGGACATGCGGTTGCCTTTGTGTGTGCCGGTAAGGATTGTCGCGTGGATGCAGTTATTTGAGCGACGGTACACCTGCAGTCTTGTTCCGTTAAAAAGGCCCTGGGTTGCATTCAGATTGCGAATCAACATGATTGGCGCTCCTTCTTTCAGTGTGAGCTTGTGCGGCGGGATTCCTSGCAAATTAATACTGTTGAGAATTTCTTGTTGATGTAGAGCCTCGTCTAGTCCTTCTTGTTCTTCTACAGCATCGATAGACTGGTACGTTTTCATCGCGACTCCACGCCCATGGTTCGATGCCGAAGGGAGCTTGTGCATGACCAAATCATTGATCACATTTACATCCGCAGTGATAGGCGTCAGAATAGCTCTCTCGACAAAGTAATTCTCTTCCAAATATCGATCGCTGACCTCGCTGTACACGTGTTGAATGAGTGCTTGAAGTAGTGACGTGTCATCGGGCGCCAGCACATATTCTTCGGGCACCTGGAAGGAAGACGAACCAAGTCGCCGGAAGTCCCCAGAAAGAAGCATGACGATACCACCGAACGGTCGTTGCGGGGCATTACATGTGTCGGCACGCAGTAGAGGGTTTTGTTCGCCACCAACGCTGATATCTGTGAACGCTTCTAGTTGGGGTAGCGAAGGGTAATCTGGCAAACATTTTCCGCTGCTGAGAAGGTAATCATTAACGTCACGAACAGTCGCACATACGACTTTTCGATCTTCACTGGAGCACTCAAATGTTCGCTGGTAACCTTCAGACATGCAATGGAGATAATCTTCCCACAACTTGCTGATATTTGACAGCTGGCAGTACACCAAGATTGTCGCGAACAGTTGGCGCAGTTGCTTAGGCATCTGATATTGCGCGGCCTCCTCCATGCAGCGAAGCCACTCTGCGTCGTCGTCCAAAAGCCCAAGCGCACGACACGCATCTCAAAATGACGGGTACACGGTGCTATCAACCGTTCGAATGCCTTCAAAACTCTTGGGGCCCTTCACATTGCACATTAGCAAGCGAAGGTGATAGCGTTCAATGTCCAGCGGAGAGCAAGCCACTAATCGTCCCACAACCTTGTTGCCTCCTCGCTTTCGAATTGCCGAGTTCTTTGTATCGTTTTTCCACGTGAAATGCATAGGGACTTCATGATACAGCAACCTCCTCGCGAGTTCTCCACCCTCACCTTCTGATGCGCACAACTCGAACAACCGGATCAGCTTGGTGGGGTGCGCTCTGTTGATCACGTCGCTTGGGCGTTCGTCGGCTCGGAACATAACGATCTGTTGGTTTTCGATGGGAAGCGGCAGTCGCGTCACTGAATGGGATTTATCCTGAATGGATAATCCAAGATTCGCCAGCACGATTCAACGTTTGAGATATAGCGCGCATCCAGGAACTCTTTGATCTCATTCCGTTGACCATTTTGGCCATTTTGACCGTTTTGTCTGGACACTTCAACTCGAGCGCGGTCGCTTCCCTTGCAAATGTACTTGAAGAGATACTTTACCGACGCTCCACGTGAACCGCAGATTTCAACGTTGATATGACCGTTGTACACCACACGGTCCATGGATCATGTTCTGAACGACCGTTTGATACAGTGCTGGAGACTGATCAGGATCAGGTATCTCTGCAGAGGTAATCTTGTTAAAATCACTGGGTGTTCTTGGTCGATACTGATCCTGAAGTCGCACTACGATGTGGGCGTGCGGAAGCCATACTCGATGACGTAAAAGTAGGACACGATGGCGCCAAATATTTTGTTTACCTTGATGTCCTTGATGATGGCTTTCAGCTTCAGCTGAACACGCGAGCAATCAAATCTTGCCGGTCTGGAGGAGACTGGATCGTTGATGTGGATTCATCGCGCCCAGGGGCCTGTCTAGGTGCCAGGTTTTCCATGATCTCTTGCCACTTGGAGTTGCATGTGGCCGTAATGAAGAGGTCGGGTGGGCCGAAGCATCGTACAATTGCCATTGCGTCGTAGTAATGCTGCTTCATGTACCGGTCGCTTCCGGTAAAACTGGCTCGAAGAATCACAGCCTTCCCGGTTGACCCAAGATCGTCGACATCGTTCATTGCCATATCACGCACCCCAGACAAATCTTCCATTCGGTGCTTTTTCTGCAGCTGCTGGGCGTATCTCACTCTCCCTGCTTCGAGTTTAGCATACTGATCCACACAGAAGATGCGGAGCAACCCTCCACCCTGCCTTTCAACCAACAAATCTCGGCTTCCTTCTCTTCGGATGCTTGCGGTTGTAACACGCTCGTTCACAATCAACCCAGCCACTTCTACAGCGGTTGGCTTGTTGTATCGGCGCAAATCAGTGCGAACGTCTTCATAAATCCGAAGCTGAACCTCGTTTTGATGAGGGTTTGCCAAACCAACGGATTTGTACGTCTGCGCGAAGGCGTTTAGCTGAAACAACTCTTCTTGCACAGATCGAATGATACCAACGTCGAGGTCGTTCATGATAGACGCATGTGAATTGGCTTGGCGCTTCACGTCCGGATCAAAGAAACATAGCCGGGCAAAAGCTGGAGCCTTCTCAGACTGAGGTAGGAGTGACCCAACGCGATGACAAATGGTACCTTGAATACGAAAGGTGTACACGCCATATCGTGCATCCGCTAAGCTCTCGTCGACACGCAAACGTCTGCCATCATTTGCACCAAGCGACGTGAATGCGAATACCATGTTGTAAGCACGAATTTGCTGCAAGAAGTCAGCGTTGTCGAAGAGGCGCTTCAGCGTCGGCGGCGTGTCTTCAAATGGAGGAAGGTCGATATCACCTTCTCGACAGCAGCACCCTACTGTCTCTTCAGCCCATTTGTAGCAATGACAGAAGATGCACTTTGCATCAATCGGACCCAAGTAGTGCCGCCCATCGACGATATCTTCACCCCTCACACACCCAGCGCGAAAGTGCTCTTGGTGACCAAGGGCAATACACAACGTGGGTGGTCGGACTCCATCGTCGTCTCCCACCTCATAATTGAGTGATCTGGCTATGGGTGGATCCGTCTCGATATGACTTCGTGGCTCATTGTTTGGATCAAACAGCCGTCGGCGTCCGCGATGTACACTCTGGCGATGACTGGAAGTGCGCTGGCGACGGGCGGCGCGATTTTCAAACCCGTCAGGAGTTTCGAAACGATTACGGGTCCCTGCGTAGCCAATGCTGGGTGCATCTTCCGCTTTCTCTTCCGTGTCAATGTTTAAAGGCTCCAAAGCAGCGCGATTCACCCCAACGAATCGTTCTTGTTCCATCGGGCTCTCGGATTTTCTTCTGCGTCCGAGCTGAGATTGGTGACAACGCGCTCGCGTGCTTTTGCTGCGCGCACTACCCTTAGATTGTCGGACAATCTTCGCATTCCCTTGCGTTTACTTCCGGGCGTCTCGCCCCTTCCGGTGTTGCGTTCATTTCTCGGACGTCCTGAGACGAATGATACTTCCGAGGCCGGCCACGACGGGAGGCGTTGGGCAATTGCCTCAGTGGCAGATTATCTGCGTATGTGGTGGATACGTTAGCGACAGCAATATGTATAATGACTAAGATGGACCCCACCGTCTAGCTCCTGTGGATAGATCATAGGATTACGATCATCATTTCCGGCCTCTGCATTCGGCGCTTCGCTTCCTATGGTGTTTGGAAAAAAAACGCCCTCGTTGTGTCCAAAGCGTTCGTGAACATCGCGTTGTCAGGATGGGGCGATGCGCTCCCAGTGCGTGCGGCGTTCCCCACGTGTTCGTTTCCTGTGTGGATCGACACGGGTAGCTCCGTTGTACCGAAAGCGGTCGAAAATAGCGGGTTACCTGGTTGCGGAGCGGCGCTCACAGTTGTAGCTGTCTCCGCGACCACATCGCGCTCGTTTTCGAACAGACGAAGCCGTTGTAGTGCCGCACGTCGACCGGCTTTCCGTCTCCATTCCTCAGTTTTATTCTCTGCATCTTCGGGTGTTGCGAACGCCGCATACACGTCTTGAGATGTCTTGTACTTTCTTGCACGACCCATAACTTCACCGACCTTGCGCTGGGTACTACCTGTTCGCACAAACACGCACGAACATCAGATAAAGATTATCCAAGTACGCTACGCTTATCGCATACGCCACAGTTCACTCCATGAAACAGACAATGCATCAAGCACGTATATACACTATATGCATGCGATGCACGCCACGCATACTGCAGCGCAACATGGCAAGGCAATGCCGCGATGTTCACAGCCTTCAAGCATCCAAAGGTTAGCCCCGCCCGTCCCCACCCGCTATTGCTACACTGCACCACAGCTATTTCATCTCAATGCCACGCTACGACATGCATGATGTCTGCAGTGTGAGAACACGTCTGCGTTGATAGAAAGATCCCGAGTGTTCGATGTTATTTTGTTTCTTTTCCCTCAATCCACCATGCGTAGTTGCGATCTGAGGCCTTCTTCGAATAATCTCGGCATCACCGATCATCAAGCCAGCTCTCAGACACGCCTTGCAACGCGTGCAGTGCGGAGGAACTTTCTTCGGATAATTTCGACACGGGCCGATCACCAAGCAAGTTCCCCGTCCTGCTTATTAAATAGGCATTTGGATTGTTTGGGTTGATTTTCTTATCTTTTGTTGCTTCTCTTACCCTGGTACATGACCGTATCCCTCACACAGCCTTGCGTAGTTGCGTGTGGATGCCTTTTTCGAATAATCTCGGCGTCATCGATCATCGAGCCAGCAATCCAACGCTGCTTGCAATGCATGCAGTTCACACATGGGGCCTTCTTTGTATAATTTCGACATTTGCCGATCACCAAGCCAGCTGACCACGTGCAACACTGCTGCAGTGCGGGGGATCCTTCTTCGGATAGTTTCGACAATCGCCGATCACCAAGCCAGATCCCCGGCCTGCTTATCAATAGGCTTTGACTGTTGGGGTGCCCGGGTCAGACGGATCTGGCGCTCGCAGGCAAGGGCGGCATCGTYACGATGCACWTCCTCCAACGGGTGTTTTACWCTTYAAACACAACACGACAAACAGAAATMRCAAACAAAACACATTAATATATCACACAATACAAATGGGTGAATATTTGGTCCGGTTTTTGTGGGGGCCTTGCTCCAGTTGCCTGGGAAATAACATTAACAACCCAGTCTGCCGCCAGCCTCGCTTACGCCCCTTCGGTCCAATAAGGTGATCGCATACCCGGGGCCGCCCGAGGGTGGGCTTCCGGAGCCGGTTTTTAATCCATTCACCATCCCCGAAATAGAGGGAGGGTGCGACGGCAGGTGGGACAGAAATCTGGCTCCGGCTGCAATCTTTTTATCCGTAGTGGTCAAAATGTTTAAACCCGGTTATGGGGATATAACACGGAATCAACATGTTCGACTCAGGATGGTAGCGGCCGCATGCCTGCAACGTTGCGGGTGTCTGTCCTGGCGTCTGTGCAGCAACATGTCATCCTCGCCAGAGTGGGCGTGTGTCTGTTGGTTCGTCCGACATGTGCCCCACACACCCGCTCCCCTCATCGGAGTGTGTGGCTCCAGTACCCCAACATGCGTTCATGCAATACGGCCTCGAATTGCCCCCGTGCTACCAGTTATCACACGGGGAGGCCACCAAACTCTGTATATATGTTTGATAACACCATACACATGCATATGCAAGCACACAACACGCAACATGCACCGAGTCCCTCGCAACACGCAGCGCACCTCGCGCACACGACCTCTCTGTCGGCGCGGTCTTGCCGTCTGCCTGCGCGCGCACTTGAAGCGGCCAGCAGTGATTGTTGAAAGAACCGTCATTGTCAATGTATTGTTCGCACCTAACCGAGTTGCAGTGCATTGCGCGGATTTCGACCAATCACAACATGTACAGAGCGCGCCAATCAGATGACGCAAAATGCGAACGAAATCAATTTTGGCCAATGGGCGAGAGGCCGTTTTGGCCAATGAGCGCGCCGAATGCGCAGATTTGGCCAATGGTCTGGCCGGATTTGGCGCGACTTTCGTCCAACGGCGATTTTTCCGTCTCGGGCCGATCTGGCCAATGGGCGGGCCGGATTTGCGTTACGCTCTTGTATTGGGGTGGTATCGAGGATGGGGGGTCGGCAAGCAGCTTTGTTCGCGTGGAGCCCGGCGGTGCACAGTGGGCGCGGGGCCGCCAGAGGGCCACTGTTGGGGGCAGCCTCACGGCTTGTCAGAGGTGCCCCGCTGAACTAAAATTATTGTAGATATTATCAATGTTCCAATACAATATTCATAAAAAGTGAATATTGGAATGTCGACAAAAGAATATAAACGGATATTGACCCAATATTTAGTGTATTGCAGTTCTCAACCACTTATTTCTTAGCCCTTGTCACCCACCAATCATTTCCCTCCCGCACAGGCTGACAGGTGCCACTCGGTAGCCTCCGCTTCCCTGCCCGCATTCTCGCATTTCCTTGCTTCTGTCCAGTTCAAGCTCCCATTCATTGATGTCCTCACGTGCCATCTGTCGGTGTCGGTTCTTCTTCACAAGCAGCAGACCTGGTGCCTTCACGTGCAACGTTTGCGCGTCGGAGCGAAAACAGGCACCGCAAAGCGGGGACTCCAACCTGCTCAGCCATCTCCGCTCAAAGCACCCCAGCTTCGAAGGCGATTACGCCGCCTTCGCTCGTCGTGAGACCAGCGCGCTCGACCACTTCGGTTTCGTCGACGAAGATGCTTACAACCTGTTCGACTGGATGCTTCCCCTTTGCGAGGTGGAAAACGACCTTACCCGTAAGCTCGTCAAAATGCGACCGACAACATCTGAAACACTCAAGCGTGCAATGCGAGTTGCAGCTCGCGTCGGCGACACCATTGCGCCCTCGTGGTGATGCATGGTGCATACACAGGGAAGCCAGCGTGTGGAGCCAAGTGAGGCAAGGTGTCCCGTTGTGCCTCCGCACTGCACCGGCGCAAAGGTTCTCCACTTAGTGAGGCTGTTGCGACACACACTCGCGTCAAAGTGTTCGTCCCTTGTGCGCCGTCACAGAGGAGACACAACAGTCGAGGTGTTCGCGACGGTACTCACTCGCCCTGGGTTTTTC
>NSDO01000204.1:0-73296 GCA_002286825.1 Lagenidium giganteum | reverse complement strand
ATTCGTGATTAGACTTAGCCAATCAGAGGGCTGATCTCACTTATCATTGAGAATCGTGGTTAGGCTTCAAGCCATCACATACGAATTTGATTGGCTGACCCGCAGTAAGGTTAATTCCGAGGCTCCCATAGTAGCAATAGAAAATGCTTATCGTGGAAAATCGGCGATAAGCTCGGCGCTGGGTGAGTTAAATTCTCTTCCTACATGGGTAAAACATGTTTTTAAAGCATCGGCATCACATGATCGTCGCGATATGTTATTCCTTTCTGATACAACACACTGCCGTCTTGTTTTGTGTTCCCAACGGGTACCCCAATTGCAATTAATTGCCTAGCACCTCTGACCGGGTACCACGTACCAGCGGGTCATGGGAAAGGGTATCTTCCTAGCACCTTCCAGCACTCGCTGATAGCCATGGCGGGGGTATTCCTGGCCGCGAGGGTGCGGCAGACGAGGGTATCCTCATTGCCAGTGTCGTTCTTCACGAAGACAGCCATGGTCGCTGCGGCGGTGGGTGCCGTCGATGCACTCGCTGGCGTCTTCACTCGCGCTGCCACCATCCAGGAAGAAGCTTCTGTTGATGCAACGGAGGATGATGGCGCCGCCGTGACCGCGCTAGTGCCACTCAAGGCTTTAGGTGATGACTTCGTCCGTCAATCGGCTCATTCATTGACGACGGCATTGCTAGTGTGCGCGAAGGAAGGCGCACTTGATCACCTCAAGCGCCTAAAGTCAGCGGCAGCAGTGTCTGGTGAGCTACACCAGGCTATGTTGGCGGTGGCGGCCGCGAACGACCAAGTCGCCGTTGTTGCGTATCTGCTCGCAGAAGGCGCGAAGGTAGATGACGTGACTACGAAGGGCGAGACAGCGCTGTATTTGGCTGCGAAAGCCGGCGCTGCCGGTGCTGTACGCGCACTTCTGAACCATGGAGCTAGTTGCATCCAAGCGAACGCACGCGGCGCGACGCCGCTGATGGCTGCAGTGGTGGGTAAGCATGAACCAGTGGTCAAGTTGCTTCTCGATCAACAGTCTGTTCATGCCAAGCTACCCGATGAGACTCAAGCAATCCACTTGGCGGCCCAGCAAGGATCAGCAAGCATAGCTTCACTGCTTCTCACAGCTCGGGCAAATGCCAACGCTCTGAACGAAATGAATATCACGCCGCTGCATCTCGCAGCGTGCTGCGGCCACGTAGACGTAGTGCAAGTGCTTTTAAGCGCCGGAGCACAGGTGGAAGCGACAACCCTTCACCAAGCGACGCCGCTACACATCGCACTCATGCATGGTCATCTGACCATTGCCGAGATGCTGATCGAAGCTGGAGCAAACGTAGAAGCTCGCAACAAGAACGGCGCGACACCCCTGTTTGTTGCATGCCATCATGGCCACTTCAGTATCGTCAAGAGCCTCGTTTCGCTCGGTGCCAAGGTTAATCCAGGATGCCACGCTCCGTTGACTGCTGCTTGCGAAGCTCAGCGAGCGGATATTGCGTGGTTTCTGATCAGACATGGAGCGCGGATCGATCACAGCACCCCAACAGGAGTTACGTGCGTTCACGCAGCAATATCTTCACACGCCGACGCGAGTCTCGTTGACGGATTGCTTCAGGAAGGAGCTCCGATGGACGCGCAAACTCTTGACGGATCGACAGCGCTGCACCTCGCAGCACAGCTTGGCCTCACCGAGCACACTCTAGTGCTGTTGTCACGTGGGGCGGACGTATCTTTGACGAACAAAGCTCTCATGACGCCGTTGGAGGTCGCGTCCCAGTGTGGCAATATCTCGATTCTCAAGGTTATGGTCGAGCAAGGTTGCTGCTCGTACAAAACGATATCTCCATCTCACGGGTGGAACATTTTACACGTGGCTGTTGCGCACGAGCAAGTGGCTGTTGTCAAGTTCCTACTCGACCTGCCTACTTTCGAGGAGCTCAACACAATCACACCGGATGGTCTGTCTCCGCTGCAACTGGCAGAGCGATTTGGCTTCGAATCAGTCGTCCGAATCCTCTCTCTGCCGTCAGAAGCACGGAAGAGCAAAGTTGCGGCTGAGAAAACTCCAGAGATCGAGAAAAAGGCATGCACCACAGCGGAGGTGTCGGTAGAAAACAACGTTGTCAAGGACAAAAGCACTTGATTCCTCGAACACCTTCCTTGCTGTTTCTTGTTCTGACTCTACCATTTGACAATGAAAATTGTCAACTTTGTTCAATGATTAGAATCAGAATGGCAATTCACACAAGTTGTCAATAACACATCTGATTCAACACGTTCAACATTCCAACCCACCTGATTCACTGTGCGTTTTGCGCCAAGCCGCCGGGTGTTTGTGCCTTCACAACGAAGCACTCGCACGCGTCTGATTATTGCCGGTGTGATCTACACTCTCGTCTGTTTTATGGAACGTGTCGTCGCCGCTTCGTGTGTGGCAGCTCACGCATTATAGCTTCAAAGTCACAGAGGCGTCGTTCAGCACCTTCCTGCAGTGGGCATCGACTACCAGCTCGCCAGCGCGCTGTATGCCACGACTGAAGTGGATTTGGATTTGGATTTGCCGCTGGACATGCCCATCCGCTTCCTCAGCGTCATGAATGGACTTGATGCTGCTCAAGAAGTCGACGCAGTGGACGTTGGGGTTGAACCCCGATATCCAAGACCCACTGAGCGGTCAGTGGTCTCGCTCGTCGCTTCGACTGCGCGAGGATGAACTGAATCGCACTCATGACTCGAGCGTGGCAAACTGGGACGTGGATTTCATGTTCGACTACGTGCTTGAGCGCGCTGATTGTGCGGTGATGGTGGAGCTGTGAAAAGCAGTTCAGGACCGCCACCTCGATGCCATACTCTTCGAGCACCGGCAATCCTTTAGACAGGCTCCTGCGTTGTTCGATCGTCGATCTGGCGTGTGGGCGTGCGATCTCTCGATCAAATTCATCGATGAATCTGCAAGCACGATTTGCAGCCTCAAGTATTAATACGCCAGCCGGCAGTCTGTTATTTTGCTTGCAAATTCATCGATGAATCTGCAAGCACGATTTATCCGTCGCAAAAAATCATAGACAAAGCTTAGCTCAGGAATCTAGTACGTCACGGTGAAATCAAGTGCACGATGTCGCCCACGTCCAAGTTGTGGGCGATCCGAACAACTTGCGACGGAACAGGGTTGTCCGTGTGGATCTATGACATCGGGCAGAACATCGTGGAGATCGAACTTCGTCTCGACTATGATGGCTCGCGGCACGGACCATGCTGTTGACGTGTGCTGGCGCGCGCCAGTCGGATGCGGGGTATGCCGTGTTGGTTCCCAGTGAGCAAATGTATTCTCTTTTGCATTATTCTGGCAACGCAGCGTGGGCTTGAGGAAACTGATGTCGATCAAATGCACGGTGTCGCAGAAGATGATGACTCCAGGTATCTCCTCGACCCACGCCTCATGACGAAGGCGAAGCCGTGCAGAGCGAAGTTGCCGACCAGGATCAATGCGATCAATGCGACTTTTCATCCGCCAAACCACTGCATCTCGCACTCGCAGCTTGTTTCGAAGTCGCTGTCACTAGCTCTCGAGCTTGGGCGACATTCGATGATGACGATAGATGTGCACCCACGACACGAAGCGTACCACCGAGGCATCATCGTGGGACATTCCTGCGAAGCGCGACAACCTGCTCTTCAGTCGTTGTCTCCATCTGTTGCGTACCCTGCTGCCCTTGACGGCCTTCCAGGAAATTTGCACGTAACCGCTCCAAATGCGCCTCGAAGAACCAAATCCGAAAACTAAATATTCTGCATCTTCCAAAATCCTGGATAGCCGTCTAGGTGTTCTGTTCATGAGATCCAGGAATGTCCACAATTGTTTTTATTGACATCATTCTCCTCAATGCTAATCTAAATAATATTGGTCCCGACCAAATGATGACTTCGACGAGATCCATGCATTCGACATTCGACACTGAAGCATTACGCGTTGCTGCATTCATTACACTGGTGGCAGATTCTGCTTGCTGCGCAGGCCCACTCGCTCGATCATCACACCCTTGCCTTCACCAATGACGCGACCTTGATCGCTTGAAATCACTGTTTTCTTCAACAACATCGACGGGTACGTGCCGTCATCCATGAGCACTTGCACGGTAGTGTCCGCTGGCAGTGACTGCTGAAACATGTCCGGGCGGCGGCGGTCGTTGTACCACACGGCGAAGCACGCAAGCACGAGCAAAATGCTGCCGCACACAGTCACCATGCCGTTAGTCGGCGGAATGGCGATGTAGGCCCTCACAGGAGTGACCAATTTCAATGTCTGCAATAACGGGCGGTCGTCGTTCTCCAGCCGATAGTCGTAAATTTGTGGAAGAAGATTTCCATCCTGGAACAAGAAGAAAAACGCAGCCGAGTACACGGGCTGCAGGGTGCCTTCCATGTAGTAATGATTGTCCACGTTCGTGATGAGAGCCTTCTCAGCAAAGAACGAGCAATCTTTGCCAGTCAAATTCTCGGGCCATGTCACCTTGTCAAAGTTGTGACCAAGCGCGTAGTCCATAAACTTCGTGTCAACGACGTTGAGCATGATCGGTGTGGCTACCAACGGGACACCATTCACGTATTGGACGTGGTAGAATGGCTCGGCGTAGTCGTACGGTTGCAGAGACGAGAATGGCAGGTAGTCTTTGCCAACAACGAGATGATCTCCGTCAGTAACACGGTAGGACAGACCGTCGCATCCTGTTTTGGCGTCACACCGGACGTTGAATTTGGTCGTCAGATCCGTGGTCTTCCACGAAATGCGGGCGACCGTGAACGTATAAATCTTGCGCGGGTTCACAAGCACGGCGCGTTGCGCCGTGAGCGTTGGATTCTCATCCGCATCGTTGTCTGGCGCGGACCCATTCTTCATGGCATCGCCCGCGATGCGATACGAGAAGCTGGATACATAGAACGACGTCTTTGAGGCACGTTCACACGACGGCATGCGCCTCACGACTGTCTTGTTGCCTGACCCACCAGGCAGTTCACCAATCGTCTCCTGAAACGGCACTTCATCCGTGCTGTCGGCGTTCTCGCGCACAACAATGGCTCGAATACGGTGCTCAGGAATCATCTTGATGCGGTTCCTTTTGTCATCATAAGCATACTCGTCTGACTCGATCAAGCACGCTGGCACGTTCGGTCCGCAGTCGTCTCGCATGTTGATCTCGTAGTACACCGTACGCGCTTCTTGCTCGGCCTCCCACTCGTCCGTTCGCTCCGTGATGTTTGCCACGGCAGTGTGCTCAAGTCCCTGCACGGCAGTGTGCTCAAGTCCCTGCGACACCAACCGTGTGCCGTTTGGTCGTAGCCTGCGGCTCAAGTAGCCCTTCCACATTGGCAACTCGTACGTGATCGAGTCCATCGTGACCTGGTCGCTTAGATTCATGCTCTTGAACTCGATGCTACTGGCGATGAATGACGCGGTCGGGTGTGGGATCAGCGACTCGTTCACCATTGCACGTGCTCGCTGTACGAAGTGCTCGATAGGATCAGCGCCAGGCGGAGGCTTCAGGTCAAAGGCTTCCGTTGCTGTCATCTTTTGTGGGCTGCGCTCTATCTCGCCGAGCGTTCGCTCCCCGAACTTCTTGGTGAACTTCTGCTCCATCTTCGTCGGGTAGTCAATGCCAATGCTCCACCACTTGACCCAGCTGTACGTGAACATGAGGCTGTTGACGAAGAGGTTCTCCGCGAGAGCAAAGTCCATCGGCAGCGTTTTGGGTTGCTTGCCTGCGAGTTCTTGCTGCTTTGTGGTGTTCATATAGATCTTGAACGAGGTGTTGGTGTCAAATTGCTGGTCGATGGCTTCCTGGAACACAAAGGACTGCCAACTGGCCTGCCGGAAGCCAAATGATGCAGAGTGGGGAGGCTTGTACTTCTTGTGGCTTGTTGTCACAGAGCGGAGGTGGCCGGATCTTGAACGGACGCACAGCAGAGTAAAGCACGGTGTTGGTGATGAGGTTGCTGCGGTCGCCTTCTCGCGACATGTTCTCGTAGCCGCTAACAGGGCTGTCTTTCTCGAACTCGACAATTCGACCCACGAGGTCGGTCGCATTCATGGTGACCTCGGGTTTCATGTCCTTCAGTTTGACGTTGAGCGATGAGAGACCACTGACAAGCACTTGTGCGAGGCCAAAGCTCACGAGCATAATGATCAGGCGTGACTTCGCCGTCTGGCTGGAGACAAGCACGTAGCGCTTCCCAAATGTGAGCAAGTTCACGGACAGCAACATGGCGGCGACAGCTTCAATCGGGAACTCCAACACAGCGGCGACGGTGCCTGAGCGGGAGTTGTACTTATCCGTCAATTCTTGGCGATCTGAATCTTCGACATGCTTAATGGTGAACATTGTCGGTCCGGACTTGAGCAATACCATGGTGGGCACCAGCGCGGCACAAACAAACAGCGCACCAGCAATCATGCGACCCGAGCGCACCGCCATTTGTACGTTCAGTTCGTTCGCTGGAGCGTATGCATCATCAACAGGCGCGTCTTGACCGTTCGGTGTGCAATGCGCGTTGAACGCGAACTGCGGTCGTTGAGAAGTGGGGTTGATTACCGTAGCCGTCGGCGGAGACATCTTGTCAGGAAGCTGGCAAATGCGGGAATGAGCCGAGACATTTGCACAAGTCACGCGCTGGCAGCAAAGACGACGACCGTCCAGCCCTGATGGCTGCACGGAATCCGTGCCACGGATCCCACAACGGTCGCAGTTTGCACGAAACAAGAATGTTCTCAACGAAATGAATTCATGGGAGTGAGACGCTTTGCTTGAAGGGCGCACTCTCTGCTTCAGAGACCTTCGCGAGCAGCAGCACAAGGCATCGCTGCACGAGGCTGCAAGCGCCGTTGACCTACACTAGGCCAGCCTCGCCTTTAATTGGCTTACATTCGCGTCACGTGAACAGAGCATCACACAAGCAGGCCATGCTCGTGCAGAGCAGGGCTGGCACATCCGGAGCTGCACGTTATTCGGCGAATGTTCGCTTCCTGGATGTGCCACGTACCTACTCGACGATCTGTGGTGCGACGACGAGCAGAGAACCCGTCAGGCGTCGCTGCTACCAATACACGGGCTGTCGAGCCCGAATAGATCTGGCTTTGTGGCTATCTGTATTCTGACACATGAAGCAAATATGAGGTGCATCGACTTGCTCAACTGAGTTCGGCAAACACACCGATATCAGCGATGATGGCTGATAGTTAGACAGCGAACGCCGTCATTTCGATCGAGCGCGCGAGGCGCATGTTTTCAGCGTGGGTTCCCTTGGTGGCCAGCCTGACCCGCTAGACCGCAACGCATTAAGAATATCTATTTCTTGCGCAACTTAGCGCCTCCTTGGCATCCCCAACCCATTGAAGGTCGGAAATAAGACATTGTCGCTGTCTTCAATCTCCTCCGGGGGTTCTTAGAGAGCACGCTCCGGCGGCACGCGTGCTTTTCTGTCACCTACCGTATAGCTTCCAAGCGATGAGATTGAGCCAACTTGGGTCACAGAACAGTCCACAATGGTGGGGTTGAAACGACTGATGAGGCAACTCATTGGCTTGCTGAGCATGGAAATCACGACGTTTGCTCCAACGAGCTCAAATGCTTCGTTGTGGCAATCTCTTCTACCGGTATCTGCTGTCGGTGAATAGCACGAGCAAGATACTTCCACTTGCTGAGGGATGCTTGTGTGCCGCAATCTGCGTCGCTCTACATTCTTCTACAAAAAATCAGTGACCAAGTTTTCACCAATGAAAGCTCCTTGATTTACTTTCATCGTTCCAATTGGACGATGAATAATTCACCAAGCGTCGTCCTGAGCTAGGAATTGAACTTTTACAAGATCTAGGCGTAGGACAGCTTTTTGCATGCACTAAGGCCTCCCAATCTCACTTCTCATTTTGCCTTCCAGTTCTCAAGCTACTCTTCCTCCAATCCCTACCAGCACACTTCGACACCGACTTTCCGACATTTCACACAAACACAGCCCAATCACACACAATCTGTGACATAGTAGCACTGTGTTGGTCCAAGAGTCAACTGAACGACGAGAACGAACCTGCTGACGACGAGTGTGGTCCCGAGGCATCTGAATTGAGATCTGGAGAGACTGGGCTGGATTTAGTGCCGCTAGTCCACGAAAACCAGTGTAAAACTCTCACTAGCCGGTAAAGCCGAGGTGATCCATCACCAACGGTCGCAGGTCGCTGCCTCTGATGATGGGCAAGCGCAAGGCTCGAGACCAGGATCCTGACTGGTCCGAGTCATCTGAAGACGTGACTAAGCACAGAGGCAAGCTCAACCAGCTCCGACTTAGCCTCTGGCAGTCCATCTTGAAGTCCGATCGGTTGGTCAACTTAATCAGAAACGAGATTCCAGACGCTCGAGACCATTTTGCTCGAAACGCCATTCAATTCGTGACCGACCACGCTCGACGCCGTCTTGAACAGCTGATGGAACTGATCTCTCTGACGCCCGACTTCAAGATTCGGCAGTTGACCAAGCTGCGCAACCCAAAGCGTCGTCGGATCGATCAGCAATAGTCGAGAAAAAAATACATCTTTGGTTCTCTTTGAGAAGTCCGCTTGGATTAATGGCTGCACGCTGACCTCGCCCAAGCGAACGAAAATCACCTAACCCTCTTCCTCGTTCACGTTCTAGAGGTCCACCACCTGCAGAAACCGAACAGACCCCAGCAATGGAACACCCAACTGCAGCCCAAGCAGCCAGCTTTGCTGAGCAATATGCAGAGCAACAGCGACACTTCGCCGAACAGTTTGCGCAACAGCAGCAAGCCTTTGCCGCACAACAACAAGCTGCACGTCAGGCGGAGACAAGTCAAGGCAACATGTTCGAGCAATTCATGTATCATCTCCAACTGCAGAATCAACTATACCAGGATCAGGTAAACCGTCAAATGAACGAAGCCAATCAGCGCTTTGAGCGGCTGTTGTCTTTACAAGGCAAATCAATCAAGCATGGTGACCCGCCAACATATTTTGGCAAGCTCACAGACTTAAGAGTATTACCAAAGCAAGCGCGCCCTATGGAAGAAGACTCATCGACGTTCGTCACGTTGATTCCCAACAACTTGGGCAAGACAGTCTTGAATTGGTACCGCGAGTTTTCCGCACAATGCGTTGCAGCTAGCGTACACAAGACCTGGCAGCGTTTCATCACGCAGCTACGAGCAAGGTTCCGACCCAAGGACGTCGAGTACAATCTGCGCGAGCGACTACTCAAGCTTCGCCAGACTCAGACAATCAATGACTACTAATCGGCTTGCTTGTTCAGACCGAAATCCCAATTTCCGAGTGAGGAGAAGCGCTTGTACTTCCAATCCGGCCTTCGTCAAGAAACCGCTCGTAAGCTAAAAGAGGAAAGTGCATCAACTTTGGAAGAGGCTGTCACCATCGCGACAAACTTTTAGTTCGCGCACTTTGCAAACGAGCCGCCGAAGAAGCCCAACGATCGTCATCCACCCAAGAAGTCTGACAAACCAGGCAAAAAGCCAAAGTCAGATAAGGACAAGTCTCAAAATGACTGGAAGAAGTCCGCCACGTGCCACAAGTGTGGTAAGAAGGGACACTTTGCGCCAGATTGCAAGTCCCAGGAACGCACCGAAACAAACAACTACATTAGTGGTTCGTTTTATGCCAGTTTGAAGGTGATGGCGACTGCGTTTTCATCCGCGACGAATTCTCGCGAAGTGTCGATCTTCATCGACAATGGCTGTAGTCTCAACGGCATTTCTGAAGAATTGGCTCGAGATCTGAATTTCACCGTTCGTGAAGGCCCCACCGGTATGATCACGGTTGATCTCGGTTTCGGTCAGAGTGTTCGTCAGCCTAAGAAGATCGTGGAGATGTCATTGAACATCCCCGGATTCCCGATTTTGATAGGACCATTCCTAGTCATGCCAATCCCCCAAAACAATGATGTCATTTTAGGTATGATTTTGGCTTCGCGAACAAAATCCGATCATTGATTGGAACGCGTTAACTCTGCAGCCCAGTGCGTCAAGTGACCAGTGGCAGCTGCAACGTCCAGACAAGCGGTCATGCCGTAATGTTGGTGGTCGTCGCTGACGTCGTCAATCGGTTGAACGAGAGATCCTCAACCACTACAAACATGTTGGACATCAAGGTCAGTTCGGTGTGACCGAGTTGATCTCAGAGAAAGCCTTCCGCAAGGAACTGCTGCGTGGAAACAGCGAACATGTGTTCCTGATCAACCCCCACGCCTCGGAAAAGGCTGAGCGATTCAAGCGCCAAGGATGGGAAGCATTGGAGTCAAACCCCGCCTACGAAGCTCTGCTTGGCGAGATAGGAGGCGTGAGTGCCGCGCATCCCACTCGTGGACATCTGGGTCAAGATAGTGGGTGTCGAGCAGTAAGCAATCGCTAAATCCTACGCACCATACGTAGGAGGAGCCCATGGCCATCGGTACGTTGGCAGCTTGGTCAGTCATTTTGTTGTGACCGCGATAATGGTGGTTCCAGCTGACGACTCGTTGCAGATCCGCTAGGCGTTGCGTTTGCTGATACAACCCCGCCCGATTCGGAAGCCGCGTGCCCGGCGCTGCGGATGGTGCAGAATGATGCGCAGGCTGTCGTCGATGACATAGACATCCTGGAGGTGGCGGTGAGCGAGCTCTTGAAGTCCGAATAGGAGTGCATGGTACTTGGTGAACCCGTTCCCCAGGTAAAGCAGCTTAAATTGTGGGAAGACTGTGGTGGGCAATACGCTTGCCGGCAAAATCGTAGTGATGC
This sequence comes from Lagenidium giganteum, assembly GCA_002286825.1. NCBI lineage: Eukaryota > Oomycota > Peronosporomycetes > Pythiales > Pythiaceae > Lagenidium > Lagenidium giganteum. The sequence goes on along the minus strand of NSDO01000204.1, from coordinate 62,515 downwards.
ACTGCATTCTAGAACAAGAAGCGAATCGTACCGGTATACAAGGGCTGCATAGTGCCTTCGATGTAGCAATGGTTTTCACGCCTTGGTCCGTGCCGTTTTGCCCGTCCATTGCGTAGGTAAGTGAGCCAATTCTTTAATTGTGACCAAAGACGGAGTCCGTAAAATTCGTGTCAACGACGTTGAGCATGATCGGTCTTGTCATCACAGTCTTCCACGAAATGCGGGCGACCGTGAACGTATAAATCTTGCGCGGGTTCACAAGCACGGCGCGTTGCGCCGTGAGCGTTGGATTCTCATCCGCATCGTTGTCTGGCGCGGACCCATTCTTCATGGCATCGCCCGCGATGCGATACGAGAAGCTGGATACATAGAACGACGTCTTTGAGGCACGTTCACACGACGGCATGCGCCTCACGACTGTCTTGTTGCCTGACCCACCAGGCAGTTCACCAATCGTCTCCTGAAACGGCACTTCATCCGTGCTGTCGGCGTTCTCGCGCACAACAATGGCTCGAATACGGTGCTCAGGAATGAGTACTTGCACGTTGTAGTCGCTGACAACACGATGCTGCCATTGAACTTGTCTGCTGGGAACTTTCGACAGCAGCCCCGTCCCGCGCAGACTGGGTGGCGACGTGACCCGGGTTGTAGTAGTACCTCATCATTGCCGCACTCACTTTGGTGTGGTGAAGCTGTGCTTGCTTCAAGCCATCTACTTCCCCCAAGTTGTCATATTCACGGCTCTCCCAAGCGGACACATGGCTTCTCAGCAACGGAAACCTTCCCTGTAAATTGCTGAGGGATTGGCATCCGCGCGATGCCAATCTTTCCGCCAATGAAAGGGCCTCCTTGTCGAACTGATATTGATTTTAATTGTAAGATATTTTCTGTAGCATCGCAATGCAATATCCTGCCGGCCAAATGCGACGTGCCGTTGTCCGTGGCCACCGCAATCCGCGTACACGCGGGCCAACCTCCACCTACGGCAACACACACCACCGACCGCCAGGCACCACGATCGCGCTATCCATCCGCGCCAACTGCGTACCTGCTTCGCGCACGCGTCCGTCCTAAGCTTCCAACGCTGCTTCCCGCATCACGGGACGTGTCGTAGCGGCAGCCTGGCGCTGGCGACGTCTCGTGAATGCCTGGAACAACAGCCGGTCAGCATTCGTCCATTCGAGCGGTGGCAGCTGACCCAGTCTGTCCTACCCGGTACGTTTACGATCAGAGGATTGCTTGTGCATCCCCCTCTCAATGTATTGAGTGAATCTTATAAGGCCGCACTCCCACTCCCAGCTCCGATCCAAGGATCGAATTTCTCGGAGGTCCCAATCGAGACCTCATAACCCCGTGGTTACTGTGTCTTGTCCACATTTGTTCGGAGTACCGCTCTGTTACGATACGTCAGTGCGGTCAGTGACGGTGCCACTGTCCGTCAGTCGCAGTGTCCGTGAGGGCAGTGGTGGTGGCGGTCGGTACTGCGCTGGTGGTGCCAACAACGCGGTGTGTTGTGGCGGTGCCAGCGCCCGCAGTGGTGGCGGTGATCGCGAGCGCACTTGTGGTGGAAACGGGGCGGTCAGTCGCCGTGCCAGTGACGGCAGTGGTAGTGGGGATCGCAAGCGCACCGGTGGGGGTTGGGACCTCACGACTGGTGCTATTACTGAAGTGGGTTGTGGTCCCAGCGACCATATCGGCAAACCACTACTAAACGCCGTCGAGGCCCCGGCTAGAGCAATGCGGAATCGGATGCCTCGTCGGAACCCTTGATATCTGGATGGCCAACGAGGCGACTGATTCCGATGACTCCAAGGCAATCGACAAAGAATATACGGTCAAGGCAATTGACGAAGAATATGAGGTCAAACGAGTGGTAGGATATCGACTCGTTGAAGGCCAGAGCCTCGTCGAGATCGATTGGGAACCGTCATGGGTTGCCATCGATGATCTCAGCGAGGATCTCGCCTTCACGATAAAAGAGCAGATTGCAATGCGTAATTAGAACTCGCATGTTAACAAAGGAGAAATTTCCCATGTGGTATGTGTTGTCTTCCTCTGTCACGTCTTTAGGTTACGGATCAAGACCGACCCGACCAGAATGTGACCTGCTGAAAAGCCTTCCCGCTTCTATCCGCAAGATTTTCCGCGGCCTCTTCATCACCATCGTTGAGTATTACATGCGCGCGTACGCCTGTACCAAATTGTTTGGCGACATTTCGATCCCCTTCATGCAGCTCACGACGCATTATCTCTGCCAGGACAAGCTGCAATTGGTTACGCGCCGAGGCCACGGGCTGCGCGCCTCTGACGTGTGGATGAACCACTGGCTCTACATCTTCATGACCGTGCTAGAAGCGCTCACCTCCGTCCGTACGACGTATTGCGTACTCGAAATGGGAACCTGTCTGCTGTGGAAGATGGCAACCACCGACAACTATCTTCGTCGGCTGCGCGATCACCTAGACCATGTGGATCATGTGCCTCGTACACTCTGACTTCCGATAAGCGTGCAAGCGCTGCCTCTACATTCTGCGGTGGCAATCGGTTGCCATGATCGCTCACGCTGTGGACGTTGCCGAGTGGTACGTCGACTCCATCACGCTCTTCGTCAGCTTCAAGATGTACGCGCTGTTGCTGTGCACTCAGCTTGTACGGTTGGGACCACAGTAATGACCCACCAAGCCTTCTACAAGCAGCCCATGTATGGCGGCTTCAACGACATMTCCACGTTKTGGTCGAKCGAAATTATCTGCGACTTTGGCGCGTACTTCTTCAACTTGCTCGTAGCTGCACACGCAATTGGCAGCTTGTTGCTGCTGACCAAGTATCGACTCGTGACCACCAACCGCGCACGTGGTCATTGACGCACAGGGCCTCGATCCGTGGGACGAACACCTCGTCTATGAGGGCACGGTCACGACGAGTTGCACGTTCGCTTCACTCCTACAGCAATTGTACAGTTCCGGACCAAGCGGCTTGGTGCAGTTCGCGGGAGATCACGTGTTCAAGATGCACAGCACTGCCCTCGCAACTCTGCGGTACGCATCAGAGGAAGCAGAAGCCATGGGATTCGAACTCCCACCTAGCATCGACGTAACGGGCGATGAGACTGGCGCCGTTAACGAATACGGGAGCGTTGAGTAGGCGAGCGTCAGCCAAGGTAGGTGACACATGGAGAAGTACTGCCAAAGTGACGGCAGCATCGACAACTTCATTTGAAACTTCGCACGACACGAAGCCAAGCATGCTCTTCAAACTGCATGCCGAGTGGCAATGAGGTCGGCGGCTGTTTGTCGATCCGTCGCTCTCCCGGGCATGTCGAGAAATGCGAGTTTCGCATGGAAGTGGTCGTGCAGGATGCGATATCGCAGTGTGAAGCACAGACTCTCAACATCATTTGCTGTAGAACACCGACCCTACGTTCACTGCAGGTCAATGCAGTGGCATCTCGTCGTCAGGGCAAAATGCGGTATTTTGAACCAAGAGATCAACATCAGATTAGCTGGTCCATTCTTGTTGGCACCGATCAAGGAGTGCTCGACTCCAGGCTCTAGTTTCCAGGCAGACATGCTCCAGCAGGCGCTCCCGGCGGACACAACTGTGCAAGTGCTCATGGACGACAGCACGTACCCTTCGGTATTGCTCATGAAGTCATTGATGTCGAGAGATCAAGGCCGCGTCATTGGGGATGGCAAAGGCGTGATCATCGAGCGTGCGGGGTAGCGTGGCAACCAGAATCTCCCACCAGTGTTGCGAAAGCAGCGACGACTGACATTTCTGCGTCAAACCTAAGGTCATCAAAGTCTCATTCAGTAGCTCCACAGAGGCATCAGTCACACTCACCATTAGTTCGAGTAGCATTTGGAAGGCGGATTCATCGCCGTTCCCACCGACTTTGTGGCGTCGCGACGAAGACACAACTGTATGATCCAGTACCTGGAAGCGCTTGCCTTGCTATTTCCTGCTTGGGGCGTGAGATGGATGCACAGCTCTCTCTTTCTCGGGCGTGCGATGGATGCGATGGATGCGATGTTGCGATGGGGAGGCGGCTTTGTGCGCGTTGCGGCGGAGCTTCGCAGCTCCATTTTTTTGGTGCGTCGAAAATACTACGATGGAAGCTATTCCTTTCATGTGCGACAGCGACAGCTGGTGTTGCACCCACAGATCACACGTCTATCGCCGGTGCTAGACGCACTCGACAGAAGCCGACCAAGCAGCATGACCCAAGTCTACGACATCCTCGGTCTGATCGGCTCCTTCATCATCGCCAGCGCGCTTGTTCCACAGATCTACAAAGTATACACCACGAAAAGTGCGGCAGATATCAGTCGAGCCTTCCAGCTACTGTACGTCCTGGGCCTCACTCTCATCGTCATCTATGGTGTCGGCGAAGGTCTGTGGCCGGTCTACATTCCGTGCGCGCTTGAACTTGCTGGAGGTCTCCTGTTGATGTTGATGAAGATTTACTACGACCGCAAGGAGGCGGAAACGATGTCGAGGTCAGGGACTCCAACCGATGAATACCACAGCCCACCACTTACGCCCCAAGCTGCCGGCGCTGCTCAAGTCTAGTTCCGACACAGTAGCAAAAGTAGACGTGAAGGCAAGCGTGCTGTGCCTGAACGCGAAGTTAATCTTCGAAGGTATGAAACCATATTAAATACTATTGATTGCCAGTCGGCAATCACTAGCATCTAAACTGGTGGGAGGTTCGGCTGAGCGCGCAGGCCCACTCGCTCGATCATGACACCCTTACCTTCGCCGATCACACGGCCTTGGTCGCTCGACATGACGGTCTTCTTGAGCAGGAACGACGGGTACGTGCCGTTGTCCATGAGCACTTGCACAGTGGTGTCGGCTGAGAGAGACTGCTGGAACATGTCCGGACTGCGGCGGTAGTGATACCACACCGCGAGGCATCCGAGCACGAGCAAGATGCTACCGCACACAGTCACAATGCCGTTCTTTCCAGGAATGGAAACGACCACAGCGACGGGCACGATCACGTGCTCGGTCTTGATCTTCTTCTCTGCTGCATGAGGGTGCATCTCATCGATCAATTCCTCACGAACCACGCCGTCTTGGAACAAGAAAAGAACGCTGTCGTGTACACTGGCTGGAGCGTGCCTTCCATGTAGTAGTGGTTGTCCACGTTCGTGACCAGACCTCGCTCGGCGTAGAACGAGCAGTTGTCGCCTTTCATCGCAGCGTTGGGCCACTTCACAGTCTTGAAATTGTGGCCGAGAGCGTAATCAGTGAAGACAGTGCCGACGACGTTGAGCATGATGGGTGTAGCAACCAATGGCACGCCCGACACAAACTGCACGTGGAAGAACGGCTCTGCGTACTCATATGGCTGCAACGAAGCCAGCGGGAGACTCGACTTTCGCACCAACACGTGGCTCTTGGTCGATCCCTTCTGATCAATCCGGTGCGAGAGACCTTGGCAATCAGCTCCTGGCTCACACTCGACGTGGAACTTCTCCGCCAGATCGACAGTGTTCCACGAGATACGAGCAATCGTGAACGAGTAGATCTTACGCGGATTGACAATCACGGCGCGGTGAGACGTCAGGTTCTTGTCCTCATCTGGGTCGATATTTGGCAGTGGCGAGTCCACCATTGCATCGCCCACGATGCGATACGAGAAGCTCGACACGTAGAACGCATTCGAGGCCTTGCCCACACACGACGGCATGCGCATCACGATCTCCTTCGTGTCGGCCGAGCCAGGACGGGGGCCTGTAGTCTCCTGGAACTGCACCTCCTCGGTTCCTTCGTCGTTCACGCACGCGCCGATGGCACGAATTCGATGCTCAGGAACCATCTTCTTGCCGTTCGAGTACTCATCTGACTCGATCAAGCATGCCGGCACGTGCGGACCGCAGTCGTCTCGCCTGTTGATCTCATAGTACACCGTACGCGCTTCCTGCTCGGCTTCCCATTCGTCTGTACGCTTGGTAATGTTCGCCACTGGCGAGTGGTCTAGTCCCTGCGACACCAAACGGCCGCCACGTTGCTTCAACGAGCGGCTCAAGTAGCCCTTCCACATCGGCAATTCGTACGTGATCGCGTCCATCGTGACCTCGTCGCTGAGCTTCGTGCTCTTGAACTCGATGCTGCTTGCAATGAATGACGCGTTCACCTGCGGTGTCAGCGACTCGTTCAACATCGCACGCGCTCGCTTCACGAAGTGGTCGACCGGATCAACACCAGACGGAGGCTTCAGGTCGAACACTTCAGTCGCCGTCATCTTGTTTGGGTTGCGCTTGAACTCGTCCATCGTTCGGTTCCCGAACTTTTCGGTGAACTTCTGCTCCATCTTCTTTGGGAAGTCAATCCCGACGCTCCACCACTTGACCCAGCTGTAGCTGAACATGAGACTGTTGACGAAGAGGTTCTGTGCGAGGGACATGTTCATTGGCAGCGTGGCAGGCTGCTTGCCCGTGAGCATTTGCTGCTTGGTGGCGTTCATGTAAATCTTGAACGAGTTGTTGCTGTAGTATTCCTGATCAAGTGCTTCCTCAAACACGGATGACTGCCACGTGGACAAGCGGAAGCCGAACGACGACGTGATGAGGGAAGGCGAGAAGTACTTGGGCGCAGCGGTGCAGACCTTTGGCGGGCGCATCTTGAACGGGCGAACGGCGGAGCGAAGCACGGTGTTGGTGATGCGGTTGTCAGGGCCGCGTTCTACCCACGAGTTGTTGTAGCCGCTGGTCTTGGGGTCCTGCTCCTGACTGAGCACTGTTCGGGCCACAAGGTCGGTCGAGTTCATGCGAATCCGCGGGACGTCATTCTCGAGCTCGATGTTGAGCGCCGAGAGGCCGCTCGTGAGCGTGTACGCGAGGCCGAAACTCACGAGCACGAGACCCAAGCGAGTCTCGTAACTCGGGTTGGACACCAGCACGAAGCGCTTGGCGAACGTGAGCACGATGACCGACAGCAACACACCGGCCATGGCACCGATCGGGTATTCAAACACAGCCACGATGGAACCTGAGCGCGAGTTGTACTCGTCCAGCTTGTCCTTGCGCTTGGACTCGGGGATGCCGTTGCTGTAGTGGTAGATCTGCTTCCCGCCGTGCAGAAGCGCCATGGTCGACACCAGCGTCGCGGCGACGAACAGCGCGCCCGCGAGCAAGCGGTCGCCACGCACCGTCATCTGCACATGCAGCTCGTCCTCGGCAGCATGCGGCTCATGGAACTTGGGCGTCACCTGCTCCGCGAACTGCACTTGCGAGGCGCGTGGGCTCAAGTACGGCTTGGGGGTGGCGGTGCTGACGTCCTTGTCCTTGGTCGCCATCGTCGAATGCGAGTCAGCTGGCTGGCCAACGACGGGGAGAAATGAGAACTGAACAGAGACCGATCGCACCGTGCGGTGCTCGGCATAACGGCACGGCCAGGGCCATTGCACGAGTGCGTAGGAGGCGACGCAGCCACCGAGCTTGCTGCAGGGCGCTCGTCCGCCCGTGGCCGGGCCTGCCCATCCGCGTTTGGGCTCGCGACCTGGGAGGCCGCCGGTCTGAGCCACAAATCGGTCGCTCCGGCGAAACGTGTCCATCAGGACATGGGTTCACACTGTGGAACGTTGGTCAGGAATCCATTGCACGCCCGTAAGTCACGCGCTATGTGGGTGGAGTACTGATTTAGCACCTGACAGGCCTTGGGTTCGTTCGGTTGAGTGGCTGATCTCAAAGTGACACTTGGGGCTCCAGGCTCGAGGTGAGACCATTGGTCACGCTAGGCTTGATGATGAAGAAGCTGTCGCTGGTGTGAATGTCCATGGGCTGCGCAGTGCGCAGTCACACTGTGGTGGCCAGTGGACTGAGCAGTCCAACTGCGTGAGGCGGGTTCTCAGCGACGGCCGTGGAGATTGAGCTGCCAAATCCAAAATCCAGTTGCTAGGACAACGGCAACTCCACGCACTTGGTCAGAAATGACTCAAGCCAGTACCCGTAATAAACTACTTGCGCGCCGACCGCATCTGCCATCTTTGTCAGAATGAATGGTTTTCTACCTGCGTATCATGGCAGGCTTGACCCACCGCGAAGTATTAGTATTGTGGACGTGATAGTGATCATGATCGTGCCTTCGAGAATGGAGAAGTCAATTGTCAACACAATCACGACGCTGTCAGCTTCATCAACATCATCTCAGCGCCCGTCTTCGCCTGGTTCATGGCATCGAGCAGAAGCAGATTGAGCCAGCTATGCTTCATCACAGGTAAGCGATTGCAATTCACTTTCAGATACACCGCTTGATCAGGGGCTAGCGCTGTGCACAGCGGTGTGCCTGCGGCATTGAATCCGCTGTCGCCTCGAGCAAAGAAGTCGTCGTTGACCCACGTCAGGAGGCGTGAGATGTTGGAGGCTTTAGCGTGTACCAGAAACTGCTGCGTGATGTTGGCGTTGTTGGGCAAGAAGCTCATGCGCTTGTTGCCGCAAACGTCCACGACGGTGAGAATTGGGCTTCGAAGGATGTCACACCAGGGAACTCCAGCACATCGTTCTGTGACATACTCACCAGGCGCAGGTTTTTGTGCACGAACGTCCACTTCGTGATGTTGGAGCTTTCAAGGAAGATAGTTCTCACTTTCGGCCACGTTGTCTGGGAGAGACTGCAGATCGACGTCCGCTAATTCGACGTCTATCAGCGGACATGTGAATGTGCTCGGCAACAAACCGACTGGTAACGAGGTGATGTTGCGGGCTCGGAACAGCCGCAGGATTATCAATGCTGGGAGCTAATGACTGTTGATCGACGCGTCAGTGTCCCAGTTGCGAATAGTAGAGTTGAATACCGTGAGTGTAGACGTGTGGTAGAAATGGTGAATAGGAGGAGGCATCTCGAGCGCCGGGCAGTGTACAATCATGAGTGTGGGCAGCATCTGCTCGTCAATGGAGTTTAAATGCAACGATATATCGTTTTTGGAGCCATTGAAGGCTGCGCTGTTGACGCCTGCGTATCTGTAATCAAGGCGAAATGCGGCGCAGGCGGACTTGGGACGAAGCAGCCACGGGCGAACTTGCATACCACACATCGAAAGCATTGGTCGTGACGCTGCGTTGCAGTGGATGGCCAAGACAGCCACTCCTAAGATACCGAAGAAGTAATGCATACATGTCAGCGCTAGCCGGTGCCTTTGTCTTAGCTGCTGCGGTTTATGAGCTTCCCCTCCCATGTGTCCTTGCTTTTCTTGAGCATGAGTGATTGTGGTGGATTTGGTCTTTCTCTCGACCATTGCCTTCAATACCTCACTTCCGCTCACCAGATTCAATGCCAAACAGACACGAATACAGTAAAAGATTGAACCGTGACTGCACCCAAAAGAACTTGAACTCGACCAGCATGTTGGTGCGCCAGAACACGCTGTAGTAGTTTCCCCGCCCAGAGTCTTGCAGTGATGGATCGCAGATGTGGACATACGCAGATACGAGGGCCAGTGGTACAACGAGCATCGTGAAACAGTCCAGCGCGATCTGAATGTTGTTGGTGTTGGTATATTGTGCGTCATCTACTCCAACGCGATCTGAATGACGATCAAGAGAGGGCGTATGTGCGCCTCGTGGTCGCTTCGAACGATTGCTGTCGCGATCGAGTTGACCAGCTGGAAATGATCAAGCTTGCCATCATGTTGCCGAGCCAAAAGCGGGTGATGTATAGGCTCTGGAGTACAACTTCGAAGAATTGGCGGACGACGAAGACAGGCTCGAAGTGCTCGTAGTCGACGCTCAATGCGTCCCAAAGTCGGCTCCAAATCCTCATCGTCTGTTTCAGCACAGCGGCGACGTTCTTGCAGCTAGTACAGTTAGTTGTGCACTTCCGAGACGGCAAAGCAGGGGCGATTGAAATGGTTGGTAGCGAAAGTCTTGCGCGGTCCGGAATCACTGGGTTTCGCGGTGCACTGTGGTTTTAGTAGAGGAGTTGTTTAGCTCGAAATGAGTTGGTGACCATCGGTTCCATTGCGCGGACATGAACAAGCGCAAGGAACCCATGGACGGATCCGACTGCTTTAAACGCTGACAATCGGATCGCAACCTTGTCCATAGGCAGCATTGGTGTTGTGTGTGTGCCTGGGAAGAAGAAGTAGAGCCACGCGTGGAGGACGTACACCACTGCACACCAGAGCGACGTACACCAACCCATGTCAAACACGCGTGGCGATAGCGTCACGTGGAGTCCTGTGCGAGGCTTCGCTGTTGGGGAATTGCGAAGTAACGCATCAGTCCGATGGCAGACACTGTTTGTTGTGCATCGACGGAATCGCACCTCGTGTACCATCTACATCACCAACCAGTGGCGTCGATTTGGCAAGCGGCGGTGGGAAATATAGTGCGTTGACTGCCTGAGAAACTCGATGGCACCGCGACTAGTCTCCGTTGGAGCTGATGAAAGTGCGAGTTAGACCATGCAATCGCTGTAAATGAACGCACCTGGTATGCTGTCGATCGCACTCAGCGTCACCATTACAGCTAGCACACGGCTGTAGTCGGCCTTGTTGATGTTGGAGGAAGAGAGAAGAAGTGGGCTTCAGGCTTCGCCGAGATAACAGTAATACTGTACAGTGCCACGTCATATTTGAGCGCCACAATTGTGTGGATAAACATGGAATACAGTATGTTGGGAAGAGGGCGCCGTGGGGTATTTGACACTGTCGATTCATATTCCAACAGAATACTTGTTGGCGTTTGTGCTGATGGCCACCTTGGGTGGCGAAATCTCATGAGGTTGTCAGCTTCATCGACATTAGCTCAGCGCCCGTCTTTGCCTGTCCGAGAGTATCAAGGAGAGGCAAACTGAGCCAGCTGTGCTTGATCATTGGAATGCGCTTGCAATTCACTTTCGGATGCATAACTTGATCACGTGGTGGCGACGTGCACAACGGCGTGCCTGCCACATTGAATTGACTATTTCCAAGGGCGAAAAAGTCGTCGTTGACCCACTTCGGGATACTAGAAATGTTGGTGTCCTCAGCGTGCACCATCAACGGAACCTTGATGTTGGCGTCGACAGGCAAGGCACCAATGCGTTTGTTGCCGCAGATGTTGATGGCAGTGAGAATTGGACTGCGAAGGACGTGATCGGGAAACTCAGGCACGTCATTCTCCGACATCGTCACTAGTCGCAAATTCTCGTGCACGAAAGTCCACGCAGTCAAGTTGGAGCTTTCGACGAAGATGCTTCGTATGTGTGGCCAGGCAATCGCGATATCTGGGGGAAACGTGCGCAGATCGGAGTCAGCGAACTCGACATCTATGAGCGGTGATATGAACGTCGGCGACAAGAGACCAACTGGTAGCGTCGAGATGTTGCGCACACGAATCAGCTGTAAGATTACCATGCCTGGGTGTGAAAGAGTGCTGATCGATGCGTCCACGTCCCAACTGCGAATGGTTGAGTTGAATATCGACAGCGTGGACATGTGCCTGAATTGCTGGATAGCGGGCGGTATCTGGAGTCCTGGGCAGTGCACAATTTTGAGGGTGACAAGCATTTGCTCGTCAATCGAGTTGAGATGTACGGTAATCTCTTCGTTCGCGCCCTCAGAAGCTGAGTTGTTAAGGCCCGCGTATCTGCAGTCCAGACGATAGGCCGCACAAGCTGGCTTGGGACGAAGCAGCCATGGGCGTACTTGCATGCCACACATCGAAAGCATCGGTCGTGACGCTGCGTAGCAGTGGATGGCCAAAACAGCGACTCCTAAGATACCGAAGAAGTAATGCATACATGTCAGCGCTAGCCGGCGCCTTCGTCCCCGTTGCTGCGGTTGAAACCGAGCTGCTGAAGGCTCGCGCTTTTCCTGATCTTGAGACGTTGGGACGGACGTGGTCTTCCTCTCGATCATCGCCTTGCAGATCTCAATTCCGCTGGCCAGGTTCAATGCCAGAAACACGCGGATGAAAAGATTTAACCACGACTGGACCCAAAAAAACTTGAACTCGGCCAGCATATTGGTGCGCCAGAACACGTTGTAGTAATATCCTCTCTCGAAGTCGTGCAGCGACGGATCCCAGATGCGGGCGTACGCCGATACGAGGGTTAGTGGAACAATGGTCATCGTGAAGCAATCCAACGCGATCTGGAAGCTGAGCAACACCAAGCGTTTGTGCGCTTCGTTGTACCTTCCGACGATAGCAGTCGCAATCGGACTCGACCAGCAACTGACGATGATCAAACTTGCCATCATGTTCCCGAGCCAGTAACGCGTGATCAACAGGCTCTGAAGTACGCCTTGAAAAATCTGCAGACTGACTTGACACAATTGGCGAAACACGAAGACAAACTCGAAGTGGTCGTAGTCGACGCTGAAAACAGTGCACAATCCAGACCAGAACTTCATCAGCCGGCTGAGCAGTGCAAAGAAAAGCTGGCAGATTGCGCATTGAGTTGTACGTGTTTGTAGCCGCGATCCTGCTAGCTTCGGCATTGTTGGTAGTGAAAGTCTGGCGCGGTCTGGGATCACTGGGTAGCGTGAGGACTTGTGGGAGTAGAAGACCAGTTGTTTTGACCGCATGGAGTTGGTAATCATCAGCCCCAGCGCCCTGACGTGGACAAGCGCAATCAACGCGTGGATGGATCCGACGGCTTTGAACGCTGACAATTGAATCGCAACCTTCTCCATTGGAACGACTGACGCAGTGAGTGTATGTGGAAAAAAGAAGTAGAGCCACGCGTGTAGGACATACGCTGCACCGCACCAGGTGTGAAGCAGAGCCACCAGCACCCACCCCGCGTCGAACATGCGAGGCGGTAACGCAACGCGGATTCTCGTACAAGGCTTCTCCGACGAGACTGATCATAAAACAATTTGGTGAAAATGGCGCAGCGAAAGCCGGTACGCATACAAAACAACGCACCTGGTTTGGCATTCAGTTCATCTAGCTTCGACGTTGACTGGTCCATTGCTGCTGATAATGAAGATGCAGGGATACTGCGTGTGCTGACTACCTGGGAAACATGCACTCCGAGCAATGCACCACTTGTCTCCGTTGGGGCTAGACACAAAGCTAGTTAATGACATGCGGACGCGATAGACCGTGGGCACGAATGAACGGACCTTGTGCGTCGACGACGGCACTGAGCATCGACATCGGGTTGCCACTCTGTTGGCCTCGACCGTGTTGACGATGGAAAGCAATGGAAGAAGTGTGCTTGTTCCCTCGCAAGTGTGTGCCCAGAACCACCTTTGCGAGCTTCAACCAACCAAGCGATGGCACACTTCAGATTTAGCTCTATATGTGCCTCAAATAGTGAACAGTGAAACAGCTGAACCGCACGGCCAAAAATGCTGGCTCAGGGCTGCCGTGCGATCTGGATGCTCAGATGTACTTAAAGTAATGCACCAATTTGAGATAGTTCCATTATTGGTCTCTTTATAAGAGCCTCTTATCCACGATTTGAGCCAGTATCGCGAAATATCGTCAGCAACTTGGAAAAGAGCCTCTTACGCACGATTTGAGCCGCCAGGGTGAAGTCTCTGGATCTGATGGCATCCACATTATTTTGGTTCCACCGAATGGTCTGGTCTGCGGTGGGGTGGGGTGGCGTATCATGGGACTCGCATGCAGTGAGAAGAGCGGCAAGGTTACAGAGTCATCAATATCAACAGCAGCACAAACGACACTTGCCATCCTCTATGGTGCCCGTCAGTCGAAGAGTCAACAAAGCTGTAAGAGCAGTGCCATGAATGCCAATTGCTGTCGGCCAACCAAACACCCAACGACAATCGTGCGCGGAGCTAGCAATTTCGCATTCTTGCGACCCCGAGTCTGCTAGATGTCGCCTTGAACGTAGTTCGTGTTACATTCACCAATAATGAACAATATACGCAATGGGCACAAACGATTGTCGCACGTGTTCGCTGCTAATGTGACCATTCGAAATAAAAAAAATGTGTTCGTTGCGCTCCAATATTGCGATGTCAGGAAGTGTGGTGGGCTCGTTCTGGTCGAAGCGTAATGAATGGATTTCGGCCATCCGTCTACATTGGGTCGTTCGTTGCGATCCGTCAAAACACGATCTTTGCCTGCTTCCCTCTCGACCAGCCGGGGCGGAGTTGCTCACACCTAGGCCTTTCGTTGACTTTGGTACAAATTCAGTTGCAATCTGTTGGTTAATATCTCCGTCAAGGCGCGCACGTACCAAAAGTGAAAAGATGCACTTTCGTCAAAATGTTTACGCGGTCTCGAAAATAACTCGCGCTATTGTTCTTGGCACGAAAAGAGCACCTGAGCTGCGTGTCATGTATTGTGCTTGGCGATGGAAGCACAAGCCGTGCATGAAGTGCCACGTGAATGTGGGTGCCGCGTCCAGCTTCCACGGCTGAAACTACACTGCTGTTCCTCGTGCTTCTTTTAGCGCGTCTCGCGCCAACGATGGCTGTACTCATGACGCAGCAGCATGAAGATTGTGACGCGAGTGGTTCAATCCGCGCGGCAACGCTCGTATTTTGAATGTCAACACACATCAGCGGACCAGTGTGAGACGTGGCTAGTGCAATGCAACCTCACGATTATCACCAGGTGGTGTTCCGCGCAAGCCAGAGCATGAGTAATGCATCACAGCAGTCGAGCGGCGGTGTTTTTCGCTGTGAAACACGTGACAGCTCACTTGTAGCTGTGCAATGATGTCGCTTTCGATTTCCTTTATTGCGTTTAAAAAGTGTTGGCTTTTGGCGGGCTCACCTTGTGAACCGCTTTGCATATTCAACACCGCTGATTGTCAGTTCATGCTGTGGCGCGGAGTCAGATCGCTTGCCTCGATCGCGTACTCCAGGATTTCATGCTCGAGCTTGCGGAACGGCAACTGGTTAAAGAGGAACGTATTGAAGTGGGGCGAAGTCAGCGATTTTTGCCCGTAGCACGAATGCGGAAAGACTGGCGCGCCACCAAACATGTCAATTTGATAGTGCTCTGCGGGTGAAGACGGCTTGAACTCCAACAAATGCGTCCACATTGGCTCGTCGGTCTTCTGTACACGCGTGCCATTCTCAGCCTCCACAAAGTGCCGTCCTTTCAACTTCATCGAGTTCCGGTGCAAGAAGATGACGTCTCCGCTCGAGTCATGTTGCACCATCGTCACTCCACAAAACAAGTCGGACTCAGCTTTCCCTGCCACACCTGGTGGTGTATTGATCATTGTGAACGATTGCCCCGCCTTCATCCAGGCCAGACGAAACAGATCTTTATCACCGTGGACGACTTTGAGTCGATCGAATAGATTTGGTTGGTGGAAGGTATAGAATCGCAGCATCTCGAGGGCCGCAGTACTTCTGCGTCGATCAATCAATATTTGACCGCTTTCCTGTTCAAACATATCAACAAAATCGAACCCAACGAGCTGCCACAGCAACGAGTGTCGGTGGATGTTGAAGATCGTGAACGCTGGATGCCAGAAATCTGGCCAGAATACCGCACCAGTGTCCTGGAATTCGCGCGATGAAAACAGGTAGGTTGGATCGCGCACTGGTACGTTGTCGGCGTCGAGGAACAGCACGCTGTCGAGGTGGCTGTGGTAGATGGCGTGAATTTTCGTTGCAAATCCAGTCACTTCTGGTTCTGAGATCTCGTGCGCTGTCGCGGGGCCACTGTCGCGAAGTATTTTTTGGAGAACCTTGTTGTCGATCTTCATTTCCTCGTTGCAGTACCACAGCTCAATTGGAAGCACGCATCCAAACGATCTCAGCGCTCGGATCGTTGCGTAGGCACTTGGCATCAGCGAGGGATAGACAACCATCACGATGCCCTGCTTGACGGGTGCCGAGGTGTTGACATTTGGCAGTCTGAAGCCGCGGTCAGTCGCCACCGTTAAAGCTCTGTCTGATTCAGGCACAAAGGAAGCAAACGCAGGTGCATCGCTGCAGCGGAACTCACTATCCCACTTGATGCTATTGCACGTGATCCTCATCACTCGAAAGCGCTCTTTGGTTTGTCGGTCCTGAACTTCGCAATAACCTGAGTAACCTTGTGGTACAACGGTGTCACAAGGCATGTCGCCATCAGGAAGGCGCGCGCCATTCGGATCGCACTGATCTGTCATCCGAAATCCAACACAGACCAGCTCCCTTGGTTGGCCGTCAGTGGAAGGACTAAAATCGCGCAATGACTGAGCCTCCTCCTGAACGAGGTTGCCCCACGCCAATTGGAGCTGGCTGTCGATCATTTGCAACTCGGAGTACGTCTGAGCTATCAAGGCACGTAGGCGGTCGCGCTGTTTGGTGAGCTCAGTCACAGAAATGCGAGCATTCGCCACTGGATCAGAAATGGTCAGTTCAATGCCTTTCTGAGGTAGGTGTCGATGGTCTTCTGTATCGACGGCGTCTGCAGCGCTGATCGTCAGTGATGTCCACTCGGGGTCCAAGAGTGAAGCCGGCGAGGACACTTCATCGGCATCAACGATGGGTGCCAGAGGCAATATGGTGCTGCTTGCTTTCTCATCGATGACCGAGACGTTTGGTACTTCGGTTGCCACTTTGACGTCTAGCTGTAAATTATCGCCTTCGTTTGCGTCCGTGGGCTGCTCCGTTGATGTCTGCGACAATGGCACTGGGTCCATCATCGTCTGTGAATCCCTCAGAATACCGAAGCTGGGCTCGGGCTCCTCTTGGTTAATCGTGGACTCTGTCGCGGTAGTCATGTGCAGACTTGCTGCGTTTGCGTTCACATCTGCGGCCGTTCTCGTCAACCTCACATCCGTCATTGGCTCTTGCTGTGTCTGCATCTTCTCATTCAAGCCTTGGAGCGATTGCCAGGCGACGACGCTACCGACAATCCACACAGCGGACGCTAGCGTGACGAGCCGCCACATGAGAGACGCTCGTGTGCGTGCTCCACGCGGTGAAATCATGCTCACCGTCGTGCGCTCTCCTGGAATCACTGGTGCGACCGCGCGACGTGGATGTGGTGTCCGGCCCAGCCACGAGCGCATGGCCATTACTGTGCGTAGACCCAATGCTTTTGAAAAGTGCGCTCCGATAAACAAGCCAAGCGCTCAGCTAAAGTGCCATGACGGTGATCCATGGCCGATCTGGAGACGAGCGAAGGTATTAATATCCAGCTAGGCCACGGCCTTTCCTGAGCCCGAATGAGACATACAAATATCAGGGATTTGATCGAGGAAATTGAGGACGCAGCGCGGTGACCACATGCATTGGGCAGTCCTTCGCGATAGATACTTCCGCTGCGATCTCGAGCTTAAACAAGGCAACATCCCCACGCGGCGCTTACGTCAGATGCTGATGCTGCGAGTGCATTGCTGGGGCATCACCAAGTTGTTGCTGCTGTATCACATCGTGCGCTGCGCGTTGGGTTTGGGATGAATATTCAACGGTAGCGGTGCATTGTGAAAGGGGTTCGTATTAAAAACGGCGCATGAAAATCTTCTTCTCAACAACACGCACCACGGTGTACAGGCGAGAAAGGTGTATATGTATATGCTGCGATTTAATGCCGAGATCTCACTTTACAGCATACCCGTGCCACGCTTGTGGACGGGGGACACGTGCTCCTGGAATGGGGTTTCTCCTCGAGGCTGCGGCGGAATGGGGTTGTCACGCCCACGACGCTTGTCGATGCGCTCCTTAATGACAAAGCCCAGCACCAGCAGCAGGACGACACCAACGACGGAGCCAGCGATGAGCGCCGTTTTGTTATGGGTCACCACCTTCTTAATGCCAAAGTTGGTGTTGCCGACCGTGCATTCGCCGGGTGTGAGAGCGACCTTGTCCTTGATCCATTCGCCACCGATGGAGCGCAGCTCGATCGAGGCGGCCGACAAGTCGCACGAGATGTTGTTGGAGCCATCAGCGACGTAGAAGTACGTCGAGTTGACTGGGTCCGCTGGACGGCCGCAGATCTTAACTTGATCGATGCCCAAGGCCATGTTGGTGGGCTGCACGGCCGTCCAGTATTCGTTCGACGTCTTGTGCAGGCAGTAGTGCGCGTTTCCAACAACGGGGCACTTGACAAAGTGCCATTTCACAGACAACGTCAACGTCTCGTTCTCCGCTGTAAGGTTGAAGGCCGACGGCGACACATACAGGTCGTCGCCCTTGCATTTCGGGCAGTAGTCGGTCACGTACAGTGGCAACGGCGGGAATTTCAACCAGTTGCACTTCTTGTCTTCGCAGATGATCTCAACGCAGCGGCCGCAGTTGCGGGACTCGTTCCACTTAGCCTTGTTCATCGACACGTAGTTGACGGTGGCGTTGTCCGGGAAGTCGAGAAGACCGCAGAGGCCGCGCGAGGGCTCATCGAGGATGTACGTGGTGGCCTTGCCTTCGAAGTATTCATTGCTTCCTGGGCCTTGGTCGCTGCCGGACTTGGCGTCGACAGTGCCGAGGAACACGGCAACGCTCAGCACCAACAGAGAGCACGCAACAGCACATCTGGAGCGACGCATGGCGACACAACGAGGGTACACGTTCGAGCGATCAACGGGTAAATGTACGCCGTCGCGGGAGTGCGTTGGTCCGGAGCGGTCGTTTTGGAGTGCGTGTGCCAGAGCCAGAGCGTCGCGGGTCGCGATGTTGAAAAATTCTCACGATGGTGCGACCCGGCAGAGGAGAGTCTATTGGGTTTTTCTCAAACCTAAGTGTGAAAAGGCACGAAAACCAAGCCGTCACTTCGGAAAAGTGCATGAAAACTGCTGCTCGACACCCCTCATCCAGCAACCGCAATGCTGGTGTTTGCCAGATGGAGGTGTCAACACGACCCTTTCGTTAATTGAATAGAGAGTTAAATCATAGTCCAATGATGTGGAGACTCAGAATCCGCATCCGATCGTGGCGACATCCATCAGCAAGCATGTCAACGGCCAAGACAACGATCCGGTGGAACGTCAGCGAGGACACCATCAAGAGCGCTGGTAGCAACTTCTCCGAGTTCCTCCGCCAGCAGAAATCGAGTCTCCAGTCAATTTTGAGCTCCAGCAACGCTTCTCGCCCAGTTCACGTCACCATTGGGAATGAAGCCGCGGATGCCGATTCCATCGTCAGCTCGCTTGTCCACGCGTATCTGAAGCAACACAGCGACGAGTCAGCACTCTATGTGCCTGTGGTGTCAATCCCTCGCGATGAATTCGTGCTGCGTTGCGATGTGAATGCGCTGTTTGAGCGTTTGCATCTCGACGCCACCGCCGTAATGTTCGTGGATGAGTTCCCGTGGACGCACGCGTTGTTCCAAGCCAGTCCCCAGCCGTTACGTCTGTCACTGCTGGATCACAATGCGTTGACGCCTAAGAAGATGAGTTCATCAGGCGAGAAGCTGAATGTTCGTGTTTTGGAGATTCTCGACCATCATGCCGACCTCGGGCAGCATTTGGATGCTCCCGTCCGCGACATCGCCTTCGAAGGCACACAAGCGCTCGTGGGGTCCTCCTGCACACTCGTAGCTGAGAATCTGTTCAAGAACGAAGCACTGAAGCAGAAACCAACCATCCACGCTTTGTTATCGACCATGCTGCTGGCTGTGATCGCCGTGGATACAATCAATTTCAGTCCCAGTGCGAAGAAGGTGACGCCGCGCGATATTGCTGCTGCTGCGACGTTGCAAACGACTGCGTTTGCATCGAAAGAAGCACTGTTCGAATGGCTTCATGCAGAGAAGTTCAACCTGGAGCATTGGGGCAACTTCTCACTGCTTAACTGTCTGCAATGCGACTACAAGGAGTTTGTGCTGTCGACGGGCACCAAGTACGGCGTCAGCGCTATTCTCATCCCGCTCGATCAGTTCGTGCTCAAGGCAGGTTCAGAGAGCGAAGCGCTCGAGAAGGCGCTGCGTGTCTACTGCGAGCACAACAAGCTCGCCTTCCTGGTGGTGATGTCGATGGTCATGCCCGCGGACGGCGTCCCTCGACGTCAGGTGCTGTTCTACGAGCCAGAAGCCTGCCCCAAGCAGCACGTCCGCCATTGCATCCACCACTTCGAGCAAGGCGGGATGCTGCAGCTGGCGCCATTGGCGCTGCCAGTGGAGCACACGTGCGTGCGCGCATTTGCGCAGGGCAACACAGCCGCTTCACGCAAGCAGGTTGTGCCTTTGATCCAGCAGGCGTTCGAAGCAGGTACCACCAAACTCTAAAGACAGACTACAGTGCAGTACAGTGCCTTCATTGTTGTCTTCGTATCGTTGCGGTGTCGTGCGCCGTCGGCATGTTCGATGGCATTCCAGCGCTCGAATCTGCATCGGGGCTTGTTCTGGAATGATCGATCCCTCGTCAGCATCAACAGTGAGGCATTGAAGTCGCCACGCCAGCGCTCAAATTCGGGACCAGTGTATTAAACAGAGCGGGGGATTACATAATGCAGGAGCTCACACGTCGCACAGATTCACCCTGTGTTTTATTCGGCACTGGTTGAGATGCCCATCGAGTGTGGCTGTGTGGCCGTCCGTGGCTTTGGCATTCTGCGACCTGAAAGCGAGAACACAATGGTGGGTCAAGCGGCCCCGACCGCCGGTGGTCGCCCGCGCTATCAACGTTAGAATCGGTCTCATGATGCGCTGTTGTATGTTGCGAAATGCAGAGCTCCCTCCGTAAGTTGATCCCATTCGGCAACCGCGTGCTTGTCAAGCGCTTCGAGGTGGTCGCTAAGGTGAGCTGACCCTTTGTCGGTCAACAAGATGTCAAGACAGTACGCTGACAGCGCGGATTGATGTGGCTTGGACAGACCGCCAGCGGCATCTACCTCCCAGATGCCAACCAGGCCAAGCAGAACGAAGGCGAGGTCGTGGCTGTCGGCCCAGGCCTCCGCACCCAGGACGGCAACTTGATCCCAGTGCAGAGCGCTGTCGGTGACAAGGTCCTCCTCCCAGAGTATGGCGGCAGCGTCGTTAAGCTCGGCGAAGAAGATTTCCACTTGTTCCGTGACGACGACATCCTCGGCAAGTTGGACAACTAGATGCATCAAAACGACGGATGCGTCCCTGTGGCAGCACCAGAGTGCTGCGGCTGGGATTTTTGTTGATGGAATAGAGCAACCAGCATCAACTTGGCGGTGTGAGCAGTGAAATCTGCTACGGATCACTGCTCATACCATCAGGAAGAGATGAAGGAGCAATGCTAGGAAGAACGACACCGCCTCAGTTGTCAATAAATATGTAATTTGTCATTGAATTTAGTCGTTGAGGCCTGCTTTCAGATTGGCATCACGCGAATGTCGGTTCATAGCGAGATCGGAAACGAGGGCATGGTTATCTTCAGGCAGCGATGCCCATTGTGGCTGTAGCCGGAGGCAAGCTCGCAGCATGAGGAATTGGCGATTTATCCGACGCCTTCTTGACCACGCGACCAGCGACGAAGATGGTTTCGATGTTGCGGTCATCACCGAGGAACAGGAACTTCTGGAACACAGTGAGAATGTCCTCTTCGTGGTGGCTTTCGTCGATCGGGCTGTTTTCGGCGTATGGATCCACCACCAGAGCGTCAAATTCCTTGCCAACCTGGAAGTTTCCGACCTTATCTCCAAGGCCGATGGCCTGAGCACTACCAACAGTGGCGAGATAGAACGCCTCCGCGTACGACAGAACATCATGCTCAGCGTCACCTTCGTAAGCACTTCCGTTACCAATAGACACAAGCTTGGAGGCAATGACGGCTTGACGGATCGCGTCAAGCATCGAAGGTGAGTAGCCTCCCGACACGTCCGTGCCGAGACCAACCTTAATCCCCTCGTTCAAAAGGCGACGCACGTTGAGCACACCGCTCGAGAGCGAGAAGTTGGAATTGGGGCAATGAATGACCGCGGACTTGCGAGTGCGCAGAATGTCTCGCTCGTCTCGTGAACACCAGATACAGTGCGCCATGTACGAGCGCTCGTGAAGCAAGCCATGGTCGTCGTAGACTGCGGCGTAGCTGTCACACTCGGGGTGGATATCTGTAACCCAGTCGACCTCGGCGCGGTTCTCGGACATGTGTGACTGCACCGGTAGCTTTGGATTATGTTCGCGCGAAATGTCACCGAGCGCACGCATCAGCGGCGACGTCGTGCTGGGAACGAAACGGGGTGTGATGACCGGAGTTAGCAGAGACGTTCCTTTCTTCAACACGTAATCGACGAACTCGCGCGTGTGCTTGATAGACGTGTGGGTGTCTTCTCTCAGTTCGTCCGTGCAGTTGCGGTCCATGTTGACTTTACCCACGTGACCGCGCTGCCCCATGTCATGCACAATATCGGTCAGCACCTTGCACGCGTCGAGGTGCACGGTGGCGAAGTACGAGCACGTGGTCGTGCCGTTGAATAAATGCCGCTTGACAGCCTTCTCGTACACAGCGCGCGCGTAATCCGTACACGCGAACTTGGCCTCGAAGGGGAACGTGTACTTCTCGAGCCACTCCAGCAGCGGCAGATGCATCCCTACGCCAATGAACGAATACTGCGGTGCGTGCGCATGGCCGTCCACGAAGCCAGGCAACAAGAGCTTGTCCCCGAGGTCGACGAGCTCATCGTAGCGCACATCTGCGAGCGATTGCTTCTGCAAGTCCAGCACGAACTCAATGGCGCCTTTGTCATTGACACCGACCAGGCCCGGGGACAGGATTTCCAGGCGGTCGAGCGCGAGCGAGTGCACGACGTTGGCTTTGAACGCCGTGATGCGGGGGGAGGTGATGGAGGCCGTCGCCATGAGTCTTCGAAGCGGGTGCGAGCGCGCAAGTTGCCGTGTGCGCAAGCGCTGGAAGCGCATGACGCCCAACCACGCAGCAGCACCAGCAGCGCAGAGCCTGAGTCCCAGCCTGGGCCAGGGCCTGGGGCTACACCCCCCACCTGCGTTCCAGGAGGCAAATCTGCGGACAACATGGGTTGCCGACCGCAAGTTCAACGTCGCCCAGCCGGCGCTGGCCCAATCAGAGCGCAGCGTGGGCTGTCAAACGCGCGCTGATTGGCTGATATCCGGCGCAGATGACGAAAGGTCGCACCTGCTGATGTGGAGGAAGGGGGAAAGGAGGAAGGATATCCGTCGGCTGAATGTTTGGCGTGGCGCACGAACGGACACAGCTGACGCGGCGTGTGGCACGCGGCTGTCGCCGTTGTTTGGTGCGCTCATCATCCACGGGCGTGATTTTTTTGGGGGGCCATGACATGTTGCTTTGATATTTGGACGAGTGTTACAGACTCGGGGCACGTGCGTGCTGCTGTGATGAGTGCAGGAGCGCTCCATGACATGACGAGAAGGATTGTCGAGATGCGGTGCGCTTGGGATGAATCTCCACGAGAATTCGAGATTATGTGCGACGAGTTCGAGATTGGGCTGGATTTTTTGCAGCAGTAGGTTGATTTTTGCCAAGCGTTGATGGCATTATCCCACCATTTTGATGGCTTGGTGCCACCAAGGCCGAGGCGGAAGAGTTGATGGGGCGCAACGTTGCCTCAAGCGTCAAACCAGCCAAACCAGACGCAGCAGCGAGTGTGAGTGCTAGGCTGCTCAAGCCAGGCGAGATTGCTGGGGATGGTTCCATGTGGCAATCAAGATCGCCCACGCAACATCACAGAATGCATCCAGCTGGGGTGGAGCAAACCAGCCTTGGTCGATGCACCACACCACACCGAAGACTTGGCGGCACGTCAGCAGCGCCGCTGGGCCAACACGAGGGAGGGAGGCTGCATGATCGCGAGCAGCTCATCCACGATGCCGCTCCTGGCTCAGGCACACGTGTGGCCCACCTGTCGTGGCGTTGTCGTTGTCACGATTGCAGCATTAAGGTGAGCAGAGCAGCAATCCCACGCGCACATGTGGACCACACCGCCCACGCATGCCAGTTTTTCCACGTCCATGCGTCCAATTGAACACCTGCCGCCATAGATAGGAGGCGGATACGATCGCATTCAACGCGCACGCGTTCCACTCGAGCCGGTCAATCGCTTTCTTCAGCGCCTTCCCACTGGCTTTTGACGCCCTCGACGTTCAACCATGACAGACACGCAGTCATGCTTGCGCCAGCCCACAACCCAGCGGCATGGCATGTGCATGGAGTGGAACGTATGGCTGCCGATGTGACTGCGCCGTGCCACGACGCCAATTCCCTTCAAGCCACCCGCAAGCTATTGTCACAGACAGGCCCAGCCCATCAACATAGCGGCGCTGTGATTGGTCAAAACTCCGCGTTTCTCACCTGCTGATTGGGTCGTCTATTTCCACTCTGGCTGCGGCTGGTAAACTTCACGCGCTTCACGCGAATATTCGCTCTCGCTTCCGCAATGAATCCAATGCCCCCGTGAGTGCTGGTGGCTCGCGAACCCCCGTCGGTAGAAAGCTAACGGAAAGGTTTCCCGTGAGTGCTGGTAAGGTTTCGTGGGCCAAAACGGCAGGCGGGTGGGTGGGAGAAACCGGCTGCTCTGGCCTCTGCTCTCGCTCGCTCCACGCTGCTGTGCTGTGGCTGTGTTGTGGAGAGAGTGAGCGACAGAGTGAGGGTGTGAAGGACGGCGGGCGCCCCCCACACACAACAGCAAAGCACCGGCGGCGGACGACGACACCAGCGCCAAAGCACGCCAACGCCACCGCACGGACGACGTCGAGGGACGGCCCGAGCGACAGCGCGAAACGCACTTTTCCAACAGTGAGGGCGACGCAACGAGCGGCCGTGTGGGCGTGGCAGTGGCAAGCAAGTCCACAGTTCTTGCTCTCGCAGAGTAAGCTCCGCCAGTGGACGATCTCGTAGAGCAAGCGAGATCGAGCTCCGCGGCGGCACGAGGCACACGGCGGCGAGGCGAGGCGAGCTTATGGGATAAGAACGGCCGACGCGCACGCGAAGGACAGCAGGACAGCAGCAGCAGCAGCGCACGAGCGAGCGAGCGAGCGACATTGAGCACCCACCGACGTACCAGCCGACGTGGACGACCAGGGAATCCGAAGGAAAGACACACACCACGGCCACGACAAGATGATTGCGCCCACCAACAAACCCACGCTCGTGACATGGGAACACCTGTCCTTTGTCATCATGGACGCGCCCAATGACGCCAACCTGCACCTGTACTTGAAGGAACTCAAGAAACATAATGTGACGGACCTCGTGCGCGCGTGCGAGGTCACGTACGACCGCGCAGCGGTGGAATCAGCGGGCATCCATGTCCATGAGCTCGAGTTTCCCGATGGCGAACCACCGGATTCCGAGATCTTGGACAAGTGGCTCGCACTCGTGACCGAGTGCTTCAAGGACAACTCGATGGACTCGAAGCACAACCGATCGATTGCAGTGCATTGTGTGGCTGGTTTGGGCAGGTGCGTCCATCGTCGCATTGCTTGCTGATGGAAAGAGACTATGACTGACATAAATATGGTGTGTGGTGATGAATCCAGAGCGCCCGTGTTGGTGGCCATTGCGTTGATTGAGTATGGTCTGGACCCGATCAATGCCGTTGAACATATCCGCAAATTCCGTCGTGGTGCCATCAATTTGCGCCAGCTCAAGTACTTGGAGAAGTACCAGCCCCGCGGCAACAACAAGGCCAAGTGCACGATCATGTGAATCGGGGGCATACAGCCCAACTGCGTTCACTACTGCTCCTGCGATTTTGGCTGCTCCTGCCACCACCGCATCTGTCGGATGCCGTGGTGGGGGCGAGTGATCATTGGGATAGAGCGACGTGTGTGGGTGATGGCGCTCGATTGCATGTGCTGGTGGCGACGGCGCCGGCGAGCGTTGCTTGGCAGCATAGATAGAATGACTTTTTTCGGATTAATATTGGCATTTGTCGAGGACGTATCGAGCCTGTTTTGTTCGTTATGCCGTACATCTCATGCTGACCGTCCAGGATCTACGGTTGGTCACCAAAATTTGCCGCCTCTGCAATGACTGCGGTGCCACGCCCAGGTCATCTGCAGGAAGCATAGCGCCCCTCTGGTAATGGAGGAGACGTCCGTGGCATGCGCCGGGTGTGCTGACTGACCAATCCCCTCTGTTCCCTGCGCGCCACTGGCGCGACTGGACTGATCACGATGACGTTGGCAGGCCACAAAGGACCTGAGTTCGACAGCACACACGCGCTTGAGCCACAGTCACGTAGTACTTGGCGCCAACCGTGTGTGCGGACTATCGAACTAAGGTGCTTGACTGAGTTGATGGCACTCAACGAAGAAAAGAAAGAAAGTTGAGAGAAATGAGACGCGGGAAGAACAGATCGCTTCATCCAATCAATAAATTTGCCGATAGATGTCGCTCAGATTGCTCTCACAAATTAAGGATGGCTAATAAGCTGCTAGGCACATTACAAGACATGCATGATGAATGGCAGGCGGCAGCGCTCTCGTATACGGCACTCTAGCATGGCCATGCCATCACTTCATAGCCATGTCAGGACCCTGTGGCAGCACAGAGCACTCAACAAACGTGACCTGAGACCAGTTCGGGTTCCACGAGCTCGCGATGGCCGGATTCGGATACCATCGGCGAGTTCCATTTGTGTATCGATAGACTGGGACCTCTCTTTCGTCGCACTTGATCGACTGACCTTCACGCAGCGTCGCTGGATTGAGTCGAAGCGGAGGGCCCTCTGGTACTCGCGCGCAGTCGATGGTCGTGCGTTGAGTTGACCATTGCGGGTCCCATGACGTTGCGATCTCTGGTGTTGGATAGTGTCGGCGACCGACTGGGTTGGTCGAGTACCGGTAGACCTTGATTTGGTCGCCGGCGCACATTACAGCCTGTCCATTCACCATGGGAGGTGGCGTCCTTACGGGTGGTGGCGGTGTGGTGAACGGTGGATTGGTCGTGGATCGATCAACCATCGCAGAAATCGCTCCACGTTGGATCGGTGGATCGCGAGACTGGTTGACGTTGGACCAGAGCGTGCACTGCGACCCAAATAACGTGTATCCCTGGCATGATGGGTTTTGGTAGCAGGAATCACAGCATTGTTGTTGTGTGGTCCCAAACGAGCCGAGATTGACGCCAACCAACCTGATGTCGTAGAGTGGAGTTCTGCATGTGAAGGCTTCGGAGCTCCCAAAGGCGAAGGTCGACAGCAAGACCAATGAGCGGATCATGTCGGTTGTTGTGGTGGTGAGTGGTAGGATGGCAATTGGAGAATGAAGATGGCTTGGTGGCGCTGATGGCATCAACGCAGCTTTTTTGCTGTCAAGCAAAATTGGTTGAATCTTTGCGGACAAAAATTCGATTGCATATGGTCAGATCGGTCGTGACCTGGTGCTGTCACCAAGCATAGTCACCGAAGCCATGGCACGCGCACATCACATCTGGCCCCTGCAGTGAAATGGACCTTGACCCAAAGCGTCTTTGGCGAAAGTTCGGCGACATGTGTGGAAAATCCCCCCAGAATAAGAAAAAACACGCAATTGCGTCTGTAAGGCTTTCGAGGCAATGAGAAATGATTGATGCGTCAATTTTCTTTTTTGCATGCACGGCGAGAATGTATTGATGCAGCGGTGATCGATCATGTTGACATGGCTTCAATCACCACGTTGGTGAAAAACACAACATCTGATTCTACTGTTCTCAACTTGGTATCAGTGGAATCAGATTTTGTGTTGCGACGTTAATTGCACGGATGTGCAGCAAAACCAACCTGCAACCTGCGATGTTCTTCGCTGACCTTATTGTCGCAATTCGCTGAGGAATTGCGGGCCCCGCTACTTGAAGTGAGCCATCATTCTGACGCTTCTTCCGCACATCGACGATGGACGAAGCCGAGGCGCTGGCGCTGCTGCGGCCATGGCTGTGCTCGCCCTTCGAGCTGCTGCGCAAGGCCATCGGCCTGGATCCGCGGCAGTCCGTGCACGATCACTTCCAGCGCGACTACGGCTGCATCGAGCTGTGCGTGAACCCAGACAGCGAGTTCCACCGATGGCAACCGCGGCTGACCAGCAAGCTGCGGGAAGTGCTGGACGTGCTGGTGGCGCTGTCGTGCGTGCCGGGCCTGGACGTGCGTGAGAACGCGCGCTTCTGGAGCGACGTGTTCCAGCTGCTCTATGGCGAGCAGCCACATGAGGACGCCGTCCCGATCTGGGTCGACGACCCGACCGTCTTCCCGCGCTTCCGCCTTTCCATCGACTTCTATGGCGTGTGGCCGCGCCCGGGCGACCAGCAGCTGCGCTACTGCCATGAGTTCCTCGCGTGGGATCGCTCGACGGCGTCGCTGGACTACCAGGAAGCCATGCTGCGACTGCTGGCGGTCATCCCGGTGCGCGCCCGCGCCAACAAGAGCGTGCTCGTGGAGCTGTGCTTCCGGACGGCGTCGTTCTTCCGGTGGCAATTGCGTGGAGATGATGAACTGACGCCGGATGCGTTGCTGGGCGCCTTTGATGCTTTACGGAGCGACAACATGGCTGCGTACCAGCACCCGTCGAGTCTGTGGAGTTTCGTGGTGGATCCCGTCGTCAAGATTGACGCGATCGAGGTCTGTCGGTCCAAGCGAGATGACCTGCCAAAGCTCACGGCGATGCTGACCGACCACAGCGTGTGCTGGTTTCCGTCGCTTTCCATTCGATGGGCCAGGGGCATGTCGCCCAACATTCACGAGGTGGGAGCCTTCATTACTAGTGTGTGCGGGCCAGCAACGGCGGTGCACGAAGGCAGACTTCGATCGCTGGCGTCTGAGTTTGGCAGTGACTGTCATCCACAGCTAGCATCACTGTGGTGCTCGGTGCTTCGAGTGGGCCATCGACCACTACAGACACTGTCACTGTCGTTTAAGAATGCTCTCAAAATGGACGCCATGGCGTGGATTTTGTTTGCACTGGTGCACCGAACGTCCAAGCTACGAATCCAGGAGCTTGTCGTGAGTGCATATATGTTTGCCAACGTGGACGACGCGTTCATCAATGTGCTCACGGGTGACCGGCCCGGGCAGGCGCTGATGGACAGGACAGAGCTAGCGCAGCTCCGACAAGTTGAGTATCCCGAGTGGGGGACTGTGGCGCTGCTGAGCACCAACGTGTTTGATCTCTATCGGTTTGTGGAGCCAAGGAAACTGTTTCATCGTCGCAAACCAAGTCACGTGATCAATGTTCAGTTTCGTGGTGACCCCAAGTTCGAGGTGATTGCGGTCGCTGTCGACGTAATCGGCATTCTCGTACACGGCTTCGGGTTTGGGTGGGTTGATCGTTCGCTAGTTGCGAGCATATCAATAAAACCATGCATCGGTGACAGGAGCATTGAGCGATTGAGAGTGATCTGGGGCGGCACTCGTTCCCCGGCATTTTTCAGGGCGATCGGGACGTTGATCAAGTCCCTCGCGATCGTGGCAGATTCTACTTGGCCTGGTTTTTTGTTGGCACAAGGTGTGTACGATATGCTTCGATGTTGTCCTGAAGTTGTGGCGCTCGAGATAGAAAATGCTTGTCTGGGTGGACTCGTGAGCGCATACGCCGAAGGAAATTGCAAGGTCAAGTCTCTCTCGTGTGTCTTCCAGACCAAGAACTGGGCGATACTGGTAGCGCCACTCATCTCGATGCTGATGAACGAGGACCATCCGTCCCACCACATTTTGGAGCGTATTCAGTTGATCCAAAAAGATAAAGAGCATATCAGTGGTGACAAAGTTGTTGCCCAACTCAAGCGCTTGCTGCACTACAACCGTTCGTTGCGGGTCGTTGAATTACACACCGAAGACCCCGAAGTTTGTGCAGCTTTGCGAGTGATGGCCAAAAAGCCAGTAGTGCATCGGGTCTCGCATCCGATCTACGCCCTTATAAGTGCTTTACGAGCTGGAAAGATGGCGGCACCATTCATCGATTGTTTTGGGCCGGATATGCTGATGCTAATCGCCCAATTTATCGGCCCGATGCGCCAAGTTCGAGTTTACGCGACGACTGTAACTCAAGGACGTGCAGTTGAAAGCTGACCAACTCGACCACGCACGAGGCGAACCTCGCATTGCAACTGTGTGCGTGGATGCATAATGCGCAGAATGCAGTTTGAGCCAGGGACAGTCAGGGTGCACACCGGATTTTGTGTGCAGTGACCAGCCGCAGACATTTCGTGAGACATGGGTTGAGATTTTCACAAGGAGTGAAGCGTCGTCTTATGAGTGAAACTGCGATGGCACGTTCATGTGGGCATCACTCTTCGATTTCGAACTTCTCACACACAACTACGAAATCCGCGCACACGCCATATGCTGATGTGGACTCTTTTTTTTTGGCGCTGATCACGTTCTCGAAGACGTTGGCTACGCCGATAATGTCTTGCAAGGACGAACCAGACGCTCTGTTAACCAGTGTCGGCTGTCCAAGCAGTTGTGGGGATTATGCGTGCGTTCTGTACACGCAGCGCAAAAGCACGTGCGTTGAGCGCCAAATGAACGGACCCTGCTACAACAGCAGTGACAACGTCAGTCTACCGGCGAAGACTCGCTCATGCTTTCCGGTCTTCCAGTGCCTGATGCAACTCGTTGTACAGAATTGATGGATCTTTGTCACCGATGATGTCGCGGTGTCAACGGAACCAATTACGGCGGTCCCAGTCACAGGTATCAGAAACATCAAGTATGATGACGACACCATCAACGCCGTGCAGTTGGTCGGTAATGCCAACACAGAGCAAGGCAACATCAAAGACGTCGACGTCGATTCCAGCGTTGTTGAGACACCTTCAGGCGTGCAGCAGTTGTTAGTCTTGCTGTCCTGTCGTGGTTTACAGCGTAATGGCGATATTTGATAACTCTCGTATTTAATGCACAGCGCTGCGGAAAACCTAAACTTGCGTGAATTTCTGCAACGTCAAACCTTGCCATCCAATTGGACTCAACTGTACCTGATCAACGTAAATCTGGGTCAAGTGCCAAGCACGTGGAGCAACATGAAGCTTCAAGACCTCGACTTGTCACTGAACTATCTAACGACCTTCCCTGATGACGAAGACAAAGTGACTGAAGCTCTGAAGCAACTTCCGACGCTCAATATTTCAGGAAACGCCCTGTCTTGATTTCTTCCCGTTCTCCCGTCGCTACAGATTCTGTAAGGCTGAATGTGCTCTGAGGGCAGCACGTGCGGGTTTAACGACATATGTCCACAGGGATCTGTCGTACAATTATGGCATCGACAGGATTCCGGACTCGGTTTTCAGCATTACTCAACTTTTGAAACTGTTCATGCGAGGCTGCAATCTCGCCAATGTTCTGCTTACGCCAGCCCAGTTTACAACCTTGACGCAAATCAACACCTTCGATGCGTCACCTGCATTCACTGGCTGCCCTCAACGCTACGGTCACCAATTGGTCCACGGCATGCCCGACTACAATGTAACTCCGAGTCACGTGGTGCCCATCGTCTTGGCGACCGTAGGAGGCGTGCTCACGGTGTGCGCCTTGTTGTTCCTGCTGTACCGACGTTGGAAAACCCAAACGTCGTCGTTGACAGAGCATGTTCGACCATCAGAGAAGTTCACTTCGTCGTTGATGGCCACGATGCTGCAAGATTATCCCGACGCAGCCGATTCCTCAAGTATCTGGAACGATCCGACGCTACAGAGCGTGCGAATCGACTTCAGAGCGATTGAAATGGTGCGGATGGTATGGCGTGGTGGCTTTGGTGAGGTTTGGCAAGGATTACTCATGGGAGAGCGCGTGGCTGTCAAGCAACTATCAGACCGCCGAACACTGCCTGATGCAATGGCGTTCGCGTCCGAAGTGTCGTCGCTTGATCACCCACGAATTGTCCGGTTCATTGGAGTTGCATGGAACACTGCGCTCTCGATCCGAGCTGTGACGGAGTTCATGGACTCTGGTGATCTCCGTTGTCTGCTCGAGTCCGATCGCGCTGCGACGTTGACGTGGGCCAGCTTGAAGTGTCGTATCACCATTGACGTCTCGGACGCGCTCGTGTACCTGCACACACTTACTCCTTCGCTGATCCATCGCGATCTCAAGTCCAGAAACATCCTCATTGATTCGAATCGCGGCGCCAAGCTTAGTGACTTCGGTGTTGCTCGCCAGCGTTCGATCGAACAAACAATGGCTGCGGGTGTTGGCACAACACGATGGATGGCACCCGAGGTCATCCTCGACGGACATTACACGGAGTCGGCCGACATATACTCATTAGGAGTGGTGTTGTCAGAGCTAGACAGTTGCCAGCTGCCATATTCGGACGCACGTATGTCGAACGGCTCCAAGATGCAAGACGTTGCAATCCTCCAGCGTGTATCCGCTGGAAAGCTCCAACCTTCTTTCTCTTCGGGCTGTCCACCTCCAATGCTTGCACTCGCGCGCGCGTGCCTGTCCATCGACCCTGCTGCTCGACCTTCCGCCATTCAAGTCTCCTAGATCATGCGCGATGAGTTAACCTCAAACACCGTACTTTCGACTAATTACTTTTGACAGCTTGAAAAACCGTAATGCCAAGACATCAGCCAACCTGGAACTTATATTGATTGGACCCTTGCGTGGTCCAAGGAAATCGAAGGCAAGAGCCTCACCACTATATTACGATCAGCGTTGAAGTCGACACGAGCGAGAAGTAGTGAAGATTGGACTTAGTTCCACAAGGACCGTCCGTGAATCTTGGTAGGTATTTCCCTATGCAGCTCCAATTCGCTGATGGAGGCTGGTCATCAATCTGGTATGGGGTAGAGCCGTGCAGTCGTCAATTCGGAAAGAATCAAGTTTGGGTTCAACTGGCTCAAATGGATGCGTTTTGAACCACGTCAAGGAGGGATGAACGACGCCGACAGGAACTGCAATGAAATTCCAAGCAGGCAAACAGTTAGACTCGTGGTCACTGGGTCATGATCAGTAACGTCGCCTTTCCTCGATGGGTGCAACGAACGGTAACGACAAGACAACAATTGGCTCACTCCACCAGTGTGCAGCCAAACATTATCGCTATGGAGGGGCATGTGGCCAAACGCCAGCGCGTGGAGCTCCTGCTTGGGATCCTCAACTGGAAGGCACGGCAACTGACGCAATCGTTCACTGCTCGGAGCGCATTCCGGCACTTGCGCACGAACCTTCAAGCCCTTTCCAAGATGTCCGTCCACGAGAACCTCGATTTCCGCGTCGCTGCCGTGCGAAGTGAGTTACTTAGCGGATGCCTGTGCGCCGTCATTATTACTGATGATCTTCATGGATATCCATAGTGTGGGGAACCTCCGAGTTGGAAGGCGTCCAGTTCATCTATGAAAACCGGATGCTTAAGAAGATCGTACCTGGCGAACGTGTTGGTACAGCTGCGACTCGCGACGCACCACCAACCGTGGACGTCCGCCTCGTTCCCGATGAATATATCACAGATGTGAGCGGTCAGCAAGGCGACTTCGTGCTGGCGCTATGTCTCCGAACCAACTTGGGCCGAGTGATCCAGTGCGGCGGTGGTGGCGGCAACCCGTTTTCGGTCGAGTTGGCGTCTGGGGTTCAAGTGCGCCAAGTGCAATTTGACGTGGCTGAAACGCTGTCCAACGCAATTGTGTTCTACAATTCGGCTCCGGAAGTTCTTGGCGGTGTGCTACTCCTGCGTTTTTGTGCTCACTGCACGCTGTTGGTATTGACATCCTTGATTTGATGGGATGGTGCTGACCAGATGCCCGGGTGGCTTTCCATGCCTTCATTGGCCGCAACGTCAACTACCGCGTTGCCATAGTCCGCAGTAAGTGCTTCCTCGACCTGAGCTTGCTTGCGTGGATTCGCTGACTGTGTTGCGATGAAAGTGTGGGGGGCTAGCCGCCTAAGTGGTCTCCAACTCTGCTATGAGCGAATTGGCATGCCTGGTGACACCATCGATGGACCTGTGTCGGGACGTGTGTTGGAGGATGACCCGAGTGCGCTTGTTGAGGTAGTTCTTGAAGAAGAAGAATGCATCGCAGGAGTTTTTGGGCGCAAGTCCGACGGCATCGATTCGTTCTCGATTCGAACGACATTCGACCGAGTAATCACATGCGGTGGCAAGTCAGGCTCTCTGTTTGCGAACCGTATTCCCGACGACTTGCAAATACGATCGATCCGGTTCACGGGAGAAGGAGACCGGTTGGAAAAGACCAGCGTCACGTGCGGCCCCACTCGCAACAACCCAGAAGGTGAGTGAGATCTGATCTGACCACGCCGACGATGATGATTGCCTGACACTCGAGCTGCTCCTGCTTCTGCAACATCAGCTAAGGCAGCATTCCTGCAACGCGTCATCGAGAGCGGAGAGTATCGTGTCATGAAAGTCCGCTGTACGTGTCTGCTCTGTTTGGCCGTCGATCATGTGTGATCTCAAACTCACTCGCGCCTGCCGTACATCGTTCACGTCTCAGTGTGGGGTGACGAGTTTGCCGACGGCTACCAATTCATCTATTGCCACATTCGTCGTCCCGAAGTCGTCTCAGGTCCCATGTGTGGCGTCGAGCGGGCACATTCCAAGGAAGCCACGATGCGAGAATACATGCTTCATCCACAGGAATCTATCACCGAAGTCTCGGGACGGCACTCCACGTTCACTGGCCTGCTGTGCCTCAGCACCAACTTCAATCGCTACTTCCAGTGCGGCGACACGACAGAGGGCGTGTGGTTCAGTCTGCCTGCATCCGACGGCCAGGAGTATCGCGAGATGAAACCCAATTTCAACGAAGGTCACCTGTCTGCGTTGCAACCAGTCACATATTCAATCGCTCGCGAGGTGGATGCTGCCGTGAATGCGAAGACCGCGTTCCTCAACCGCGTCCAGAAGAGCGGACTCTACCGTGTCACCAAAGTGAACAGTACGTTTGTTCGATAGTGATGGTGATGATGAGTTGTTACTCATGTGCGGCTCTGATGATGCAGTGTGGGGAAACGTGTACTTGGATGCCGTGCAGATGTGGTATGCCAGCAAGGCCAACGCGTACGAGATTATCTACGGCCCGATTCAGCAGTCGCATTATGCCGAAGGCTCACCAGATGTGCAGCAATACTTGGCGGAGGATGAACGCATCGTTGCTGTCCATGGGCGCAGCGGTGCGTGGATGGACAAGCTCTCATTGGTTACCAACAAGGACCGCACCATTTCATGTGGAGGCGAGGGAGGCGCGCCGTTCGTGGTGCAAGTTCCCTCGAGCTCCGAGTTCTTGTCGCTGGCGTTCAGTGCTGGTGAGCGACTGACGACCCCGCGCATTGCGTGTCGTCAAGAGGACGGTCCAGTACAAACGCTGGCGCAGCTACTTAAGAATGCCCAAGTGAGCGGAGGAGGTAACAGAATGGCTAGACCGCCACAGCCACGTCGACGCCGCCCTGCAGTTCGACGAGGAGGTCCTCGTCAAGCGGGGCATGACCAACATCGACGTCAGCCTCGTCGGCAGCCACAGCGACAAGCTGGTGGGCGTCGCCCACAGCAAGCCCAACGAGCACCTTCTGATGCCAGCCCTGCAGCTGGAGATGGCCAGACTAATCGCCCGAAATCAGCGCCAGCGATGGGAGAGCATTCGCAGGGTGAACAAGATCCTAAATCCAAGCAGGGTGGTAAAGGAAACAAAACCAGCGGGGGAACAAAACAAAAGAACTCCAAAAAGAGCGTAAGTTGCGAACCAGATGAGGAAGAAGAGCCCACATTTACAGATGAAGAGCTAGTCAAGGATGATGAAGGACTCACGGACGACGAAGACGATGTGTTCACTGACGACGACGACGTGGCAACGGATGATAGCGACGCTGAGAGTGACATCTACGATTGGGAAGAGGCGATGGAAGAGGAGCTTGACGTGGAAGGGTTTGTGTTGAATGAAAATGGCGATGTGGTTGCAGTTTTTGACGGAGACCAAGCTGATGTTCCGATCGAAGAAATTTCCCAGTCATCCAACAAAGGACGTCAAACTACAGCTAACAACGGGTATGCAGCGTTCAGCTCGACCGATCACCACGACAGCGCTCGCGCGCTTAATGTCAGCAGCGATGAGCACGGGACTATCGAGACAGATGCGTACGATGACGGCAGTGGAGATCATGCACACACCACAGAAGAGACGTATACCGACGAGTACGCCGAATTTCAGGGCGACACAGGTGACGAAGAGTACGGACATGCTGCAATGGACGACGCCTCTCAGTACCAAAACGTCGTGTATGATGAGGGCTATTACTGCGAGGACCAAAACAACGACGTCTACGACGAACAACCCGCGCAGTATCATGAGGAAGTTTCGGCACCAGAATACGAAGAATCACAGCCGATCTACTACCAGCCACAACCTGAGCCAAAACAGCGTGGCAAAGTGAAGTCCTTCTTCAACAGCATGTTCAGTAGCGCAGTCGACGAGTTCGCCAACATTGCCGTTGCAGTGGTTGCAAGTGCTGCCCAAGCCAACTACAACGGTGGAGGCTATAACAACTACGGCGGCGGATACGACAATGGCGCAGGATATGATGGATATGATGGCAACGATGGTGGATATGATGAGAATGGTGGTTATGGTGGCAACGACTATGGCGGCTACGGTGATAATGGGTATCAGCAGGACTGCAACGATTATTCGCCATCCTACCAGCAGGACGGCGAGTACTACTAGATGATCTGAGACAGCCTGTAGTGACCATTCGTACGCAGGTTGGATGCGTCGATGATCAATGTCAATGACAGATTACGCCCTTGGACTCTGGTGTTGCATATTGCGTTCATTCCCTCGATCGTGTAAACCAAAGTGATGCAAACCCAGCAACACACAGCGATCACATGACTTCAGAGCTGGTGCCGAGTGCCATGTCAGGAGCTACTGCAATTCAATCTCAGAGCTTCGCGATTGAAATGTACGATTAGGACTGACCTGCCTGATGTATACTAGCTGTGCTTCATGTGCAATCGATGTTGACAACAACTATTATAGCTTTGTGCTTTCGGATCGACTTGTGCTACGTATCTGACAGATATCCATCCATGTTGACAATCGCGCGCTAGGTCACCAAGACGTGAGTGGGGCGAGGGAGACGGTTGCGCCATGAGAGAAGGCTCGTGGCTCGCAGACTGCGAATCGCAGCAGCGTGACGTTGAGATCAACATCGAGATGACGGCGGTGCGAAATGCAATGTGGCGGCGCCTGACACCATCGTCAGGCCGCCAGCAACTGCCCACACGACCTGACCTGACCTGACCTGACGCTGATGTGTGTGTGAAGGCTCCATAACACGATTACACCTCGTTCGACACAGAGACGCGTCTGTGATGACCATCACGTGCCAGGAGACTTCACGTCGGCTCGCCACGTCGAGCGCCGAGCGCCGATCCTCACTCACGTTCCCCACTTGCGCCTGGTGCAGCCACTCATCGCGTGAGAGAATCGAGCCACGACACACAACCCAGCACGACGGCGATCGATGGCGCCGACGACGACGACGACAGGGGCGACGGCGACACACCAATCGCCAGCACATCCATCTCCGCAGCAAGTGCAGGGCCTGCAAAGGCACGCACAGCAGCAGCGCGTGCGTCGGCGTGTTTCCAGGGCACCGCCTGGTGATGTTCGTGGCAAGTCGGTTGAAGTGGCGAGCGGCTCCGGCGACATCTTGCCATCGCGATCGCCGGACGCTTTGATGGATCAATCAACCAGCATCGTCAACATGAGCGAGCGGCTGTGGCGCCGCCACCTGTGGATGTGACAAGCCTTGCCGCTTGTTGAAGCCCGCATGGCCACGCGTCTCGCGTCGTGTTGAAGGGAGCAGCGGAGGCTGGGCTGGGCTCGCCTGGGCTGGGCTCGGCCGTGGCTCGGCGTTGGCCATGGCCGTCCGGTCTTGCAGCGGCGTGAGTAACCTGGTGGTTGTCTGTCACCACGCACCACAAATCGGGCGCACGGCTGCTGCCATTTGCCACACACCTGCGACGCTTGGTGCCTGAGCACCATGGCCAGCTGGTGGCGAGGTCGGATTCCCATCAAGTGAGCGCATTGATGGCAGAAACTCCAGGCGAGGAGAGCTTTGATGGCTGCGTGAATGCAGCAGATGGATGTAGCTCGATGCATGCGAATCGGACGTGCGCGCATGCAGAGAACACCATCCACAACATCAACGTCAACGACTCTGCACTGCAATGTAGGACTACGGTGCGTCCATCAAGATACTCTCGGTTGGCATTGGGGTGGTGGCAGTGGCGTTGGGGTGGGTGGCCCCGCCACCGATTGCAGTTGAAGCGACTGGAGGGAGTTGGTGGCCGCGAGCGGTGACACGCCCTGCGTGGAGATGGAGCGGGGACGTTTTACTCACACATGTCGTCAGTTGAGATGACTCGTCGTGGCGGGCGTGATTCCCTCCCACTTCTGCCAGTCCTGTTGAAGCCGATGGTTGTGTGATTCCTCCAGTGTATGACCCATTATCTGTGAGAGTTGATACCCCGAGAGATAGCATCAGTTCCTCTTTTCCTGGTTTCGCTGCACTTCGTCTCTCGCCATCTGGCTCTCGGCTGGCCTCTGCCCAACCATTTCGTGGCTTTTCTGCCCAATCCGTGAGTTCAGAATACGCAACTCACGCGGGCCCCTCTGCCCACGGGTTTCCCCCCTCTGCCAGACCCGAACATCACCCCCAACAACAGAGGGTATTCGGAGCTGACGCCAACTGGGTAACCCCAATCGAAAACCCGCGGGTCTGACCCACCTGGCGAGTGAGTGAGT
Source organism: Lagenidium giganteum (assembly GCA_002286825.1). Taxonomy (NCBI): domain Eukaryota; phylum Oomycota; class Peronosporomycetes; order Pythiales; family Pythiaceae; genus Lagenidium; species Lagenidium giganteum. Next base: position 24,022 of record NSDO01000204.1, on the reverse strand, counting down.
CTGCAAGTTGCAATTCATCCGAGCGGCACTGGGCTGGACTGGACTGGACCTGCGTGGCCGTGGCCTGGGTCGTGATGAACGCCACCACCACTCCTGATCAGCGCAGTCTTCAATTCTCCGTCTGGCCCACGGGTATCCGTCAGCGGACACCTCGCGAGCGGATCTGAAGGAGCGACAACGATGCTCGGTCGTCTCGTGCTGCTGGGCGCTGCCGCGGCCGCGGCCGTCGGCCTCGTGCACGCCACGGAGCTGCAGAAGGACTACCCGGCGTGCCCTGTGAACCACAGCCCCAAGTACTACTGCTGCATGACCACGCCTGAGAGCGGCGTCATCTACATGCGCTACAACCGTCCATCGGGCAAAGACAAGAACGGCAACGACCTGCCGTTCGTCAAGTACTACGAGGAAGGCTGGAACAAGGCGCGTCAGATCAACCTGCCCAACGCCAAGTACAAGCCAGACACGCCCGAGTACAAGTACGATGAGCCAGAGAAGACGTGCCGCGTCATGGCCATTGTCCGCGACGGCGCGATCACTGAGGAAGTGCAGTGCACGTTCAACGGCGCGAACTCCAAGCTCAACACGTCGTGGACCGAGGAGTCGCGAGACCCGACCGTGTTCTTCACGTCGGTGACCAACCCACGCAACAACAACGCCACGTTCCCAGTTGGCGCCACGTGCACGGAGCTCGGCGGCGAATTGACGCCTGCTGTGCGCGCCAAGTGCCCAGGCGGCGCGTGGGTGCCAAAGTACCGCGTCACCACGTACGGCGAATGGCCATTGGTGCTCATCTATACGCTCTACGCGCTCGTGTTCGTGCTCATCGGCCTGTGGCTGGTGGTCCGCAAGATGAACTCTGCTCGTCAGTTGCCAGTAGCCGTGCTTGTCACGGACCTGGAAGGTGGCTCCAAGAAGCTGCTGGACGAACGCGGTGGCCCTGAGACGCCTGCTGCCAAGCCAAGCCACGCCGCGTCCATCGCCATGCGACAGTCGGAAGTCAACCTCCGCCAGAGCGTGGAGGACATCAAGCAGACGGGCTATACCAGCTCGACGTTCGCCAACGTTGTGTTCGTGTACATGAGCATCATGACGTTCGCGCTCAACGCCATCGTCATTGTGCTCATCTGCGACAACACGGGCAAGTTCGAGACCAAGAAATACCAGGGCATCTTCGACACGTTCAACGAGCTGATCAACGTGTTCATCGCCATGTGGGTCATCTGCGCCGTCTGGTTCGGCACGGTTGTCTCGTTCAAGGAGAAGCTCTTCAACTTCTACCGCACCCCTGACACGCTCGCCACGTGCGAGTACGTCCACATGTTCAAGCCAGAGACGACCGAAGTGCTGCTGGCCGATCGCTCGGGTGTTTCCCAGTTCGTGGCTCGCGTGGAGAAGATGTTGTTCCCGAAGGCCCAGACCGGCTACGAAGAGACCGTCCAGGTGCAGTTCGCCAGCGATGGCTCTCGTTTCATCGAGTTCCAGCACTTGCGCTTCACGTACGACGACAACGAGCAGCGCTTCGTGCCTGGCTCGGTTGTGCTTCCAGAACACTTCGACCAGATCCTGTCGGATGCCAACGGTCTGACCACGGAAGAGCACCGCCGCCGCCTTGACATCGTTGGCCGCAACGCCATCGAAGTCGAGATGCCAACGTTCTACCGCTCGATCGTCAACGAGTTCTTCTCGTTCTTCTACATCTACCAGCTCATGTGCTACTATGTCTGGTTCTTCACCAACTACTCGTACGTCGCTGCCCTCAACACGGTCGTCATTGTCGTGGCGGCTGCTGTCAACATCTTCCAAAAGCGTCACATGATGTACTCGGTCGTCACGATGACCCACTACCAGTGCGACGTGCTTGTCAAGCGCGATGGCACGTGGATCACTGTGTCGTCGACTGATGTCGCGCCTGGTGACCTCGTCAAGGTGCAGGAGAACTGGGAGTTGCCTTGCGATCTTGTGATCGTCAAGGGCTCGACCGTCTGCGACGAGTCCATGCTTACGGGCGAATCGATGCCAGTGCAAAAGTTCCCAATCCCAGATGACAGCAGCGACGCGTACGTGGCTGAAGGCTCGGGCAAGAAGTACACGTTGTTCTCGGGCACAAAGACTTTGTCCTCGGGCCGTAACGAAGAGATCTTGGCCGTCGCCCAGTCGACTGGTGCCCACACCAGCCGTGGTCAGCTTGTCCAGGCTATCTTGTACCCAGTCCCAGTGCGCTTCAAGTACGATGAGCACTTGAAGGTCGTCGTTGTGTTCCTCTTCATCCTCGGCTTCATTGCTGCTTACTTGGCCATGAAGTTCCTCATGGAAGGTGCCGGTCTCAGCAACACCAACTTCGGCTTCGTCTACGGCATGTTCATGTTCTCGGCTGTGCTCAGTCCTCTGCTTCCAGTCGTGATCACCGTCGGCCAGGTCAACGCCGCCAAGCGTCTGACCGGCCAGGGCGTGTTCTGCTTGAACCCCCAGCGTATCACGTTGTGCGGTAAGGTTCGCGTCTTCTGCTTCGACAAGACTGGTACGATCACCAAGCAGGGCCTCGACTACCGTGGCTGCGTGCCAGTGGCCGCCGGTGCCCAGCCAACGTTCACGGATGAGTTCAACGACATGACCAGCTCGAGCCTGTCGCAGGTGATGAAGTACGCTCTGGCTTCGTGCCACGCCGTGGGCTCGCTCAACGGCGAACTTGTTGGCAACGAAGTTGAAGTGAAGATGTTCAAGAGCACGCAGTGGAAGCTGATTGAAATTGAAGGCAAGAAGCCAGTCGTGCAGTCGGCTGATGGCTCGGATGAGCTTGAGTTCGTCAAGCGCTTCGAGTTCGACCACCACCGCATGTCGATGAGTGTTGTGATGCGCCACGCCGCGACCGGCAAGATCTACGTCTTCTGCAAGGGCTCGTACGAGAAGATGCAGCAGGTGTCGAACGCCGACAGCGTGCCAGCTGACTACAAGATGAAGGCCGAGTCTTTGGCCAAGGACGGCTGCTACGTGCTTGGCATCGCTGTGAAGGAAGTCGCCCCAATGGGCGAGGAAGCCATGAACGCGTTCCTGGCTGACCGTGATGCCGTTGAGACGGATCTGTCGCTGCTTGGCTTGATCATGTTCCGCAACGAATTGAAGGACGACTCGCGTGACGCCATCTTGACTCTGAAGAAGGGTGACATCCGCACGGTCATGATTACTGGTGATAACGCCATGACTGGCTGCTACATTGCTCGCGCCAGTGGCATGGTGTCGGACGAAGCTCGCGTGATTTTGGGCGACATGGTGGCGGATCCAGAGTTGGGCCAGACCCTGGTCTGGAAGGATGTGGACTCGTACCAGACGCACTCTCTCGAGGATATTCAGCAGGCGGTTTACGGCAGCGACGACATTGAGTTGGCGGTCACAGGAAAGGCCTTCGACTACCTCGTCAAGATGGATCTCATCAAGTCGCTGTTGCTCAACATTCGTATCTTCAGCCGCATGACCCCACAGGGCAAGGTTGACTGCGTCAAGCTTCACATGGACACGGGTGCCGTCACGGGCATGTGTGGTGATGGTGGCAACGATTGCGGTGCCCTGCGTATTGCTCACGTCGGTGTCGCGCTCAGCGAAGCCGAAGCTTCCGTCGTGTCTCCATTCACGAGCAAGACCAAGTCGCTCAACTCGATCGTCGACTTGGTGCTTGAAGGCCGTGGCGCTCTCGCGACGTCGTTCGGTAACGTCAAGTTCTTGATCATGTACGGTCTCGTCGGCATTGGCCTTCGTTTCACCATGTACTACAACAGTGTGTTCGTCGGCGAATGGGGCTTCATCTACTGCGATGGTGTCATCCTCGTTGGTCTGTCGTACGCCATCACCCGCTCGCGTCCACTCAAGACCATGGGCACGCAGCGTCCAACGTCCAGCTTGGTTGGTCCAACCACGGTTGTCTCCCTTGTGGGCCAAACCGTCATCCACGAACTGTTCCTGTACGCCGGCATGCACCACCTGATGACGCAGCCATGGTATTGCCCATTCACGCCTGACAACATCGACTTGACCAAGTGGTGGCTGCTCCAGGACTCGTCGCTCAGCAGCTCGCTGTGGTTCTTTGTGTGCTACCAGCAGATGTGCAGTGCCATTACGTGTTCGCTTGGCTCCAAGTTCCGTCGCATGGTCTTCCGCAACTACTTCCTCATGTTCTACTACTCGCTGGTGTTCGCCATCCTCACGTGGGTGTATGTCGGTGAGCCAACGCGCTTCTCGGACTGGTTCCGTGTCGGCAGCAGCACGAACGTCATGGGTCTGCCTGACATCCCACTGCCAAAGACGTTCCGCGTCGAGCTGTTCCTCATCACGTTGGCCAACACGGCGACCGTCATCTTCTTCGAGTGGTTCGTCATCCTAGGCCCAGTGCGCACGTTCTTCCGCAACCGCTGCCACAAGGACTCGCTCACGCTCAAGATGTAAGTCAGTGAGCGGTGGAATGGCATTCAATAGAGCTTATATTCATCCATCCAGTTGTGTGCTAGCACCTCCATTTATAAGATGCAATATCATGTAGTTTTGGTTGAGAAACCTAGCGTGCAGTTTAACAGTTGTGCTGGAAAATGGCCCATCACTCGAGCTCCGTGTATTCCTTGCCGGTCTTGGCGTTGTTGAGTCGATCGATGAGCGTCATCTCGATGAAGCGGCGCCACATGAAGGGCAGTGGCGCACACATCACCTTCTTGTCGATCGGTGTCTGCATCGACGCGTTCTGGGCCTGCAGCCGCGTGCACAGAGGCGTGCTGGCAGCATGCACTTCACCACCCGACGCAAAGAACTTGGCGTCGACCCACGCCGGCAGCGAAGTCACGTTGGTGCTTTCGATGAAGAGGCGGAAGCCGTGCATGAGCGTCGTGTTGGGAGGTAGCTCAGGCAAAGTCTGGAGCGGATTGCCGCACAAGTTGATGGTGATCATCCACGGGATGCGGAACAGCGCCACTGGCAGCGCAGTGATCTTGTTGTCGGCCACAGACGCGGCGCGCAGCTTGTTGTGAAGGAAGGAAATCGGGAAAGCCGTGAGGTTCATGTTCTCGAGATAGAGCGCGACGACGCCGGACCATTTCGTGTAGAGCGTCAGAGGCACCACCGTGAGATCGTTCGAGCTCCATTCGATGTTGGTGACAGTGGACGGGAACAAGTCCGTCACCAGGCCCGGTGGTAGTTGCGAGATGTTGGTCGTGCGCGTGAACGACACGGTTGTGAGCTCTGGATGGGTGACGTTGGTGAGTGCGGCGTCGACGTCCCAGTTGCGCAGCGTTGACGTCGACACGGATACGGAACGCAGCTTGGGAAACGACCGGATCGCTGGTGGCACATCCAGGGCTGAGCAGTGCACTATGTTGAGGGCAACGAGCGTGCGCTCGTCGAGCTGCTCCAACACGGGCGTGATCTCGTCGCGCTGGCCCGTGATATTAGCCACCGCACAGTCCACGCGCATGGCAGCACACGAAGGCTTGGATCGGAGCAACCACGGACGCACCTGGAGCCCACACATGGCCAGCAGTGGGCGCGACGTCGCGTACACGTGCAACCCGAGCACGACGACACCCCATGCGAAGAGCAAGACACGACTGGTCTGAAGCGCACGACGTTGCCACGGCGTGTACACGGGCGTTGGAATCGGCACCGGTGCAGTCGCGTTGCCCTTTGTGGTGTCCTTGTGGCCGATGAGCGACTTGCAGATCTCGAGGCCGCTGATGAGGTTGATGGCAAGCGAGACGCGGACAACGAGGTTGAACCAAGACTGGACCCAGAAGGTATGGAACTCACTCAGCAGTGTCGTGCGCCAGAAGTTGTTGTAGTAATGCTGTCGGAAGAAGTCGGTCGTGACGGGATCGAAGAGCTTGTAGTAGGCACAGAAGAGCGCGATGGGCACGACGATGGTCGAGAAGAAATCGATGGTCATCTGGCACAAGATGAGAACCAGGCGCTTGAATGGCACGCTCTTGTTGCGGACCACGAGCTCAACGAGCAGCGGCGAGAAGCAGTTGAGCAGAATGAGGAACGTGATGACGTTGCTAAGCCAGTAGCGCGTGATGTACAGGCTCATGAGCACACCCTGGAGCGTCTGCAGCGCGATCTGCCCGATGGCACGCACAAGAAATACTGTGTCGAAGTGCTCGTACTCGACGCCTAGCAATTCCAGCACGAGGTTGGCGCGCGCCGTGACCATCCTCTTGATCTGCTGAACAGGCGAGTTGCTTGGCCCATGCTGAGCGCGCACGGGCACCATGCTTTGCTTGGACTTGAGCTTGCCTATGATCGACGATCGGTAGAGAGACAAGCGCGACGGCGCCGTGGCTGGCGGTGGCCGGAACGACAGCCTCCTGCAGCGGATGGAGCTGTAGACCATGTACCCAACGCACACGACGTGCATGGCTGCGACAGCGGCATGGACAGCACCGACCTTCTTGAACTCGGTCAACGCGATTGCGAGCTGGCTCATGATGAGCACCTGCGTCGTACGCGTCGTCACGAAGTAATAGTAGAGCTTGGCCATGAAGGCGTAGTACACGGCGCAACCGACGTGGAAGCCGAGCATGAGCACCCAGACGAGTGCGAATGGGATCGGTGAGAGCAGAACCTGGAACAGCGGACGAGCCCGGGGCGCCTCGGTTGTCGCTGAGCTGCTTGCTGTCCTGATGGGTGGGTCGGACGCTTGAAATGCAGATGACGGTGCTGACGTTAGCGGTGGCGGCAACTCCACTGCAATGCCGTCGACGTCGGCTTCGCCGCCACGGGCGGGCTCGACGGGCATCCTACTGACGAAGCGACTGGCTGACTGGCTGGGTCGAGGTGTCGGTTGTGGGGCGAAATCGCCACTGGAAGGCTCGTTCGCCGTCAAGATGACCTTGCCAAGGTCAGAACACAGAGCAACGAGGAACTCAGGAGGCATTGTTGGGGCTCATAAGGTCAAGCCACCAAAAACAGACGGAAGACGATAGCATCATCAGCCTTGGAATAGCAGGCCGTCCAAGTATAGCAGCTCAAACGGTGCTGCATCGAGATCAACGCGGAAGCTATCTTTCGAGGTGAGAATGCTGCAACAGACATTCTGTTGCAACCAATCATCCAATTGTGTTAACCGGCGGAAATGAAGTAACACGCGCTGTGATGGGCTGGAACGTGCTGTTCTTCGACAATGCAATGCAGCGCAGCCGCCTGCACCACATTTCAACATCGATCGACATGTTCGGTTTTATTGTTTTCTTCTTGCTCAATAATTAGATATTTGGGATCCTATCCTGTTTTTCTGTGGTTGTGTGGGGTGACTGCTTCACATCGCTGCGTCTTCAGAAAACGCGGATGTCGTACTCGAGCTCAAGATACGACTTATTCGTCCTGTGAGCTGTCGTAGTTTGGGTCGTTCTTGTCTAAGGCAATCATCGCACCGTCTTCGGCAGTTGACACGCCCCAGTTGTGAGCACCAGCGCCACCTATTGTCACAACGCACAGTCGTCAGCATCCAACAAGTCGTCATCATCGTCACCAAGCCACGGCATCAATCGCACCTTTCTTGACATCAGCCTGGCCGGATCCAGCTGGGCCACGTGAGCGGTGATCCTTCTGATCGTTCTTCTTATTGGCGAGTTCTCGGCTCTGTGGCATGCTGATGCTGTTGACTTGGTTGGATTCCTTGCTGTCGCTTGGGAACTTCAATGCGGATTCGATTCTGAGCTCGCTGGTAGCGGCACAGAGGTGCTGCAACAACGGCCAAAAACACGCAGCAGCCGCGGCGGATCGGGTTACACTTAAACGACCTCCATGCCTCCACTTACTTTGTTCAAGTGTTACCACGTCGCAGTCAGGAGGAGGACGCCACGGCGTCACGTGATTGGCAAATCCAACTGCGACAGCAGTATCCGACAATCTATTGAAAATTAATTGTCTGGAACCATCATGAATTTTCCAGACTTTAGCGCCGTTGGGTTCTAGAGTCCGAAGCGACGCGGAGTGCGCATGGGCGTGCGCGCATTTGCGAGCGATGGATCGCGTCGGCCGGGTGTGGCCATCGTCATGCGCTGCTTCTTGGCTTTGCGACTTTCTACGAGCTTTTCTGATGCGTCGTTGTCCTTGTCCAGCTGAGTTTGCATTTCGTTCTCCATCGATTCCACGGTCGATTGTTCCTTCATGCGCTTGAGCAATCGCGACTTGTACGATTCCTTCACGCTGAAGAACATTGGACCTAGCTCCGCCAACCACTCGCCTTCCACTGCTGTCGTGCACTGCATGTATTCCTTCGTCGTGAAAATGAGCTCGTGGTAGACAACGAAATCCGGAGTGTAACCAAGGCCGAAGAGCGCTGCGCTGGGATGAAGGTTGCACGGCATGCCTGTCAACATGTTGACGTACTCGCCAATGCCCTTGATCTGGGCTGAATTGTAGAAGTACGCAGAACAAATGGCCTTGCGAACGACATCCCACGAGCCATCACACGAGACCAACCGAACCTTCTGCTGCTTCATGATGTCCACGAGTTGCTCGCGAACTTCGCGAGCCTTGCGCATGCCCTTGGAGTGAATAAAGTGGTCCGTGCACCACTGGCTCGAGTAGTTGTTCATTTTCCACTGCTGGTACACATTCAGTAGAGTGAGATGGTCGCTTTCCGGCACGAAGAACTTCTCACGACACGCGTCACTCTCTTCTTCACGTTCCTTGGGACGGAAGAAGACGCTTGGAACAGACAGCATCGACACGACAGTCAGGACTTCCGCAGAGCAACCGAGCTGCTCACTGAACAACAGCATCTTTGCCAACGGTGGATCCAATGGGAAGACGACCATCTTCTTACCAATGTCAGTCAATTCGCCAGTATTGTCGAGTGCGCCAAGCACCCACAACTGATACATTGAGTTCGAGATGTTGTCTTGAGGTGGCGGATCCATGAAGTCAAACTCGAGCAGGTTCTTGACTCCGAGTGACTTCAGCAACAGCACGACGTAGCCGAGGTTTGTTCGCTGAATCTCAGGAATTTGCGCCTCGAGCATCTCGTTGCAATACTGGCGTTCGGTGTACAACCGGAAACTGTATCCAGGACCAGTGCGACCAGCACGACCAGCTCGTTGGTTGGCATTTTGCTGCGAGATCGGGTTGATCTGAAGAGCATTCATGCCGATCTTTGGGTTGTACACGTTCACTTTGCAATAGCCTGCGTCAACAACGTATTTGATGCCGTCAACGGTCAAAGACGTTTCGGCGATGTTTGTGGAGACGATGCACTTGCGAATGTCGGACGCTTCGAAAATCTTGGCTTGCAAGTCAGCAGGAAGCTGCGAGTACATCGGTAGCACCATCAAAGGCGGCGCACCGTCAACCTTCGCCATGCGTTCGGCCAGCACATAGCACGTTGCTTCGATATCTTCCTGTCCGGTCATGAAGATCAAGATGTCGCCTGGTGGGTGTGACAAATGGATCTGCATAACTTGCTTCACTGCAGCGTCAACGTAGTCTTCACACGGAGACTTGGCGTAGTAGGTTTCCACGTGGAAAGTTCTACCGGGGATGGTAAACATAGGAACTCCGCCAAAGAAGTTCGCGAATTTCTCAGCATCCAGTGTTGCCGAGGTAACAATCAGCTTGAAATCACTGCGACGCTGGACAACTTTCCTCAGAATACCAAAGAGCACATCGGTATTGAGCGCACGTTCGTGGGCTTCGTCCATGATCACGACAGAATATGTATCAAGATCAGCTTCTCGTAGCGATTCGCGGAGCAGCACGCCCTCTGTCATGTACTTGACGATTGTCTTGTCGGACGTGAGGTCCTCGAAACGGATAGCATACCCAACTTCTTCTCCAAGCACGACGTCCATCTCTTCACTGACACGTTGGGCAACGGACATGGCAGCCACACGACGCGGCTGTGTGCACCCGATCATGCCGTACTCGGAGTAACCATCTTCGTGCAAGTACTGCGTCAGCTGCGTCGTTTTGCCAGAGCCAGTCTCACCAACAATCACAACGATTTGGTTCTCTCGAATAACTTGCATCAGCTCGTCACGACAGTGATAAATCGGAAGGAATTGGCGTTGTTGTTTGATGGTTCGTGTCTTGGCAAACTCACTGACAGCCTTCTGCTTCTTCATATGAGATGAGAACTGGGAGTCCGCCTTGTAATTGACATCTTCGCCATCGCTGTGTTCGGGAGCGTCCTTCTTCTTGCCTTCGCCTTCTTCGTCGTCTGAACCTTCCGCAGCCTTCACACCAATGGCATCGCCCATGCGTGACCCACCGATCTCCCAGAAACGCTTGCGGAATTTGGCTCGATCGCGCTGATCACGCACTGTCCGCACGAGTTCGCTGCCCTTGCGGGCACAAATGGCCATATCGGACGTTGGATCGCGCACCGTCGACACCATCTCGACCTGTGTGGTGAAGGACACACGTCCATCCAGGAACGGTGGCCTCGTGCTGTGCACCATGATCTGCACCCGCGTTTCCAGTTCTTCGTCGAACTCCGTGTCCACCTTCGTTTGTGCCACCACGCCACTCGTGAGCAGTCGGTTGTTCTCCCATGCCTCCTGGTCCGCATTCAGCGCCGATGCACGCGCCGACATTCCACGCAGCTTGGTCTCGCCACGAGCGCGAGTTTTGGCCAGCTTCTCCTCCATCTCCTGGAACTTCTGGCGGTTGCCCATGAACGCGTGCTCTTCGTCCACTTCGTATCCACCGGCTTCGTCTCTCAGGTAGAACTCACGATCAAACGATTCCTCCACTTCGTCCTCGTACTGCTTCTTCGGACCATCGCGGTATCTCGAGCGCGGAGCGCGGTCGGCGTACTCGTCCTTCCACTCCAGCTCGTCCATGGCATCTCCGTCAGCGCGTCGCATTGGGCTTGGCGTTGGGTTGTCCCAGTCGCTGGTGCTCGTCGGTGCCTCCCGGCGCGCGCTGGTGCCGCGCTGCGTGCTTGGAGTCCGATCGCGGTCGTCGCTCTCTCGCCGCACGCTTTGCAGGCGTTCCGGCTCGTCCCAGTCGCTGGCATTGAGCGCCACCGAGCGCTCCGAGCGCGCTGTCCACGCCGTCCGCGAGCTCGCGCTCGAGCGCCGGTCTTCACTGCGTGGGTCGCCATCGCGGGTCATGGATCTGCCGCCATCGCGCTCGTTGCGCTTGGCCTCCGCCAGCCGATCCAGCCCCAGCAGCGAGCTGCGCGACTTCTGGCTCGCGTCCTTCTTCTTGCCAAACAACCGCGCCGCTGTGTCGGCCGTCGAGCGCCGCGATGGCTCGGTCCGGCGATCGCTGCGACTGCGACTGCGACTGCGACTGGATGGACGCCTGGAGGTGGTGCTGTTGCTGCTGCTGTTGGTCCTGCTGACGCCTCGCCCGCGGCTTCTGCTTCGACTGTGCGAGCGGCTTCGTCTCCTCCGCTCGCGGCGGTCGGCGCTGCGGTCTCGCTCGGACGCATGGCGGCGCCGCTCATGATCGCGCCGTTGCTCCATCGTGGCAGCTTCTGTTGGTGGCGCAACAAGGCTCTACTAGAGAGAGATTATCCCAGGGTTCTTGTAGAGAGAGTGGGATGCAGTTGGTCCAATCAAACCAACGCCGGCGTCCGATTGACGGGTTCGTTGGTTATTTAGATTGGCCACTTGGACTGACACACCCAAAAGGGTTTCTGAGTCGCGTCGCCAATGGCCGATGGCGACGTGGACGCCCTGGCGACCGCCGGTGACGACATCATGGCCGCTGCTGCCGTCGACGTCGCTGCTCCATACAACACTAATGTGCACGAGACACCATATGACACAGCTGTGGCGGAGCCGCTGCCACTGCCACCAAAAATCGCCGGACGTGGCCGCCGTCGTGGCCGTGGCCAAGGGCGCAAAGTGAAGCTGTCGCTGCGGCAGCCCGTGACGTTCCAGCACAAACGGGCGGTGATCGAGTTCTACGACGCGCACAACCGCGACATCAACGCCACGATGAAGCAGTTCTATCCGGACGCCAGCGACTCGGCCGCGACGTCGCGCAAGCGCCAGATCTACAAGTGGATCCGCAACCGAGAGGCCATCGAAGCCATGTGTTTCAAGGCCAGCACCGCCGCGCAGACCCGGCGGCGCGACAAGGGCACGGCCACGATCCTCAGCGAAGCCGCCGAGCTCGAGCTCGTGCAGTGGATCGTCGACCAGCGCCAGCCGAATGACGCCGGGCTCGTGCGGCCGGTGTCGGCGCAGATGCTCAAGGACAAGGCCATGGAGATCGCCGATAAGTACGACGTACCCAAGGGCAGCTTCCAGGCCACGTGGACGTGGCAGCAGGGCTTCTTCAAGCGTCATCAGATCACGGGAGATGCCAGTGTGTCGTGCGTCGACGTCTAATGAGTGGGTGATGTGTGGTCAAGTTGGTTGTGGGCTGAGCTAGTTCTAAGTTAATGGCAATATCGATGTCGGTCGTCTCTATCTCCGTTCATCGCGTGCTGCCTGCAGGTCCACGGCGTACTCGTCCTTGAGCTTCCATCGCCGCCCAACGCAGACCGCCATGTCGCGCAGCATGTTGCGAAACACGAGCTTGTCCTTGGGCGCGATGACGTTCGCGAACGCGTCCAGCAGCTGCTCGGTCGTCACGCCATTGCTGGTGCGCCCACCGCTCTGTCCTTGCACGAGGAATGCGTGCAACTGCTTGGCCATTTCCTTGGGACCCATAAAGCCGTCCTTGGACAGCACCATATTCTTTGGCTTGGCTGGGCCTTTCGCCAACTGCCTCTGTCCTCTCGATGCGATGCCATCGCGACGATTTCGGATGCGTTCCAGCATTTCTCGTGAGCTCACCGCTGCATTGACAAATGGATTGTGTGCCGACGCCGCAGGCGGCGCCTGGGATCCTGGTCGTCGTCCACGTGCAGCGCGATTGCCAAAGCGGTTCTGCGATCGCTGCGCTGGGTCACCAGCAGCGCCGCTCCGACCAGTCCACGTTGGTGTGTACACCGACTCGCGCTGCTGTCGGATCAACGCGCACGACGCCTTCAGGGCACTCAGTGCTGACTGTGCGATTTTGTCGGACTCCATTTCGATCAGCTCGGCTTCTTGGTTCTGGACACCGTCGCTTTCGACGGCTTCGTGGTTGAACACACCTTGCACGTCTCCCCCTTCGAACAGGTGCTTCAAAATGGCATCGTTGTCCGAATTTTTCTCATTGCCGCCGTCACCTTCGCCGTCACCATCGCCGTCTTCGTTGTCATCTGCTTCGATCTGGTCCACTTCACCTTCTTCGCCGTCTTCGGCGCTGGCGTTGTCCTTGTCTTCCTCGTTGCTACCGCCTTCCCTGGCGTTTGGGTCCAGCACCTGTCCAGACAGAAACAACTCATTTGTTTCGACGGTGGCGTTCCCTTTGGTGTCCCCAAGCACAAACAAATCGCGCAACGTGTGGCGATTGAAGCATCGCTTGCGTTTCGGATCATGTAGCACTTTGGTCGTCAGGTATTGCTTGAAGATCTGGCGATGGTAAATCTTTTCTTCGATCGTGCCGTTCGTAATAAGGCGGTAGATGGTCACTTGCTTGGTCTGCCCCAAACGCCACGAGCGTTCACGCGCCTGAAGGTCTGTCGACGGGTTCCAGTCCGGGTCAAAGATCACGACGCGATCTGCTCCAGTGAGGTTGATGCCAATGCCACCAGCGCGCGTCGTCAACAAGAACAGAAAGATTTTGCTGTCGGCAGCGTTGAAGGCGTCTAGCAGCGACTGTCGCTCCTTGACGCTGGTGCCGCCGTCAAGGCGACAGTGGGTATAGCCACGAGAGCTTGCAAAGCTCTGGAGAATGTCGAGCATCTTGCGAGTCTGGGTGAAGAGCAACACGCGGTGGCCCTGGGCTTTCCACATCGACAGCACCTTTCCCAGGACAATGAGTTTACCGCTACTTTCCGGGTCGCCGTAATTGTCCGGCTGCGCTTCGAGGCTTGCCGAGGTCGTCGTGTGATCACCCATAGTCGCGACCAAGTCTGGATGGTTGCAGATGTGGCGCAGAATCGAGATGGCTCGGAATGGACGGATGTCACGCCTGAGTACTGCTGCGACTTCTGGCGACTGCAGATACAGCTGGTACGCGGCGACTTGTCGGTCTGTGAGGTTGCAGAACAGGATGTGCTCCATTTTCTCTGGCATCTTGGTGATGACCTGCACTTCCTTCTTCGTTCGTCGCAGCATGAACGGGTGGATCAGGTCCTTCAGCACGAGCGCGCACTTGTACGCCATTAGGACCTGCATGCGCGATGCGTTGGCATAGCCACCCGTGCGGATCGGCAGCACGAACTCGTCATCGAACGTTGGGAGCGTGCCGAGCTTGCCTGGGTAGACAAAGTCAAAGAGCGACCACAGCTCTTTGAGTCGGTTCTGGATTGGCGTGCCCGTGAGGATGATGCGATGCACTGTCTTGAACTGCTTGCACACGAGAGTGATCTCGGCGTCCGGATTGCGGATGCGGTGGCCTTCGTCCAGCACCACGTAGTCCCATTCCACATCAATGAAGCGTTCCTGGTATTGGCGCACACTCTCGTACGTGGCCAACACGACTCCGCCGTCCCCGAAGCGTTCGGTCAGTCGATTGTAGTCGCGGCCGCACTCGACCTCGACAGCGCCATGCACGACCTCGTCGATGAGCTGTGCGTACGTCCGCCCTGCCTGGGTCACGCCCGAGCCCGACGCGTGCAATAGCACTACACGCATGGGCGGATACCACTTGTGGAACTCACGGACCCACTGAAGCAGCACAGACGCCGGGCACAAGAGCAACACGGTCCGCAACCTTCTCGCGTGGTGCAGAGCGCCGAGGAACGACGCGATCTGCACGGTCTTGCCCAGCCCCATTTCATCCCCAAGGATGCCGCCAGTGTTGCGCTCGTGCAGATGCATGAGCCACTCGAGACATTCGCGTTGGTGAGGGAACAGGTGGTCGTAAATGTACTTGGGCACCTCGACGCCAGAGTCCGTCACTTTGATGTCCTCGGGCGTGTAACGTGTCAACCCTGCGTCCGCACTGTCCACCTCCTCCTCCGTGTTGTTCTCTTTCGCTTCGTCGTGAAAGCCGCCGTCAATGACGTCCTCGTCGTCGCCGTCTTCCTTGTCCACGCCTGGGATGGCTGTGGCCACTTTCGGTTTGTAGTAGAAGCACTCCTCTTCGTCGCGCATCTTTCGCTCCAGCATCAGCTCAAACTCGTGCATTCGCTTGCTGTACGTCGCCATGCATCCATCGTCCGTCCACGTCTGTTGCTGCTTCTTGCGGCTGCCTCGCTCCAACGTTGTCGGCGTCACGGCCTTCTCAGAAGCAGCGTCCGAAGACGCCTCGTCTGGCTCCGTTCGGACTCGCTTGCTTTTGCCCTTGCGGAGACGACTCAGCGCCCGCTTCTTGGTCTTCTTGGCTTTGGCTTTGCCTTTGCGGCTGTCGCTTCCAGGGAGGAAGTCGGAATCGGACGACGACCCATCGTCCTGCTCGTCTGCGTCTTCGTCGCCGTTCCAACTGCTTTCTCCGTCATGGTCGTCGCTTACCACGTCCGCCGCTGCATCACTGGACACTGCGACACCTTTCGCTGAAGATGGACGACTCATACAGACAGTCGTTCCATCAATGGCTGCGGCATCGACCGTCGAAGACGGCTCTGTTCCCGCATTGGCGCCACCATCTCGAGCTGCCAACACTCCTCAGCGCTCAGGAAGAGTGATGGTAGTGACCTATAGTTGGTAACACTTCGAAATGTGAACTATGAAAGGCAAATGTTCATGATATAGGCCGACCACCAAACCATTTGGTAGCATGCACAATCTAGCGGCCGTGATGGAAGAAGCCGAGAATGTCCTTGATGAGCATGTTCCACACGACGGCAATAAAGATCTCGGCAACCAACAACCAAATGATGATCCACTCGAGCTTGGTTCCGTGTTTTCGTGTCAATTCCTGGTTAAGCACGTCCACACTTCACGACAACGAAAGTGTGAGAATGAGGAATTGGACATCGCCCACAGCTCGAACAATCAGCACTCACAGTTCACGAAGGATGTCCAAGCGCTTGTTGAGAATCTTGACGCGATTGGCGACGTCCAAGTACTTGAGCATTCGCTTGTACAACGGCTCGTACTTGTCATCTTCCCAGAAGAACTCAGGCTCATCGAGGATGTCCGAGTGCAAGTTCACGTCAGCCAGTTCCATGAACAACATGCCAATGAGCTTTGAAATGTCCTTCTGCGAGTATTGAATGGAGCCTGTGGTAGAAAGATTGAATGGGATATGCTTCGTGTTGCGTATCCGGTCATCCACGCGCTCCTCGAAAATGTCCAGCTTGGCTGACTGAGCGAGGGCGAAAGACACAGCCAACTTCTCAGCCACTTCCGTCGAGCTGAGATAGATGGCGTCGTTGGCAATGTAGCTCTTGTCACCGTATCCAAACTCCATATCTTCTGCTTCAATGCGTGCGACAGGTCCCGACGAGAACGTCTCCAGCAACAAAATGTGACGTGACTCTTCCTCACGAGTGAGACCCCAGAAGACACAGCAGCCAGTCCTGCATCACACCACGGTGTCAGTGCTGATAGTTGGCTAGATGAACAAGCATCACCTCTCATGACTTACGCAAAGTAGAATGCATGCTTTGCTTGCTGCGGTGGCATCGACTTCGCGTTAGGCTGCTCGTTTGGATCAAAGTATGCGTGGACGACGCCCATGTACATCTTGCTTTTCCATCCCAGCAGGTGGAATTTGGCCGTGCCTGGGCTCGATGGTTGCTCCTTAGAAGAGCTCTCGAGCCACTTGAGCAGCTTGATCAACCCAATCTGCTCGCACGTGCAGTACGCAGCAATACGAGCCATCGGGATGCTGCTCGACCGCTGTCGCATCTGTCGCGTCATTCCAACGCCATCTTCGTAATCCGATGAGCGGAAACGCCCACGACGGGAGACAGCACGTGGTTTAACGTCAGCGGTTGTAAATGGCTTGGCATTGGCACCAGAGATCTGCATGTATGTTCCCCACCAGCCACTTTGGTCAGAATCGCCATCTGCTATCGCGTTTCATTACCAATTCAATGCCTCACCTGAGCGATCTTCTCACGGAATCCTGACCAACGCGGTTTGCGCTTGAGGTTCCCCAGGCCCTGGAAGTGCATCGAGCTGTCACTCGAGTAGCTCAGTGGTCGTTCACGGTTCGTGCGTCGGTCTGCCGGTCTGCGATGCACCAGCACATCGCTCTCTCCGTAATCGCTGTCAGTGGCTCGGTAGCCGTCTTCGTCGTTGTTGTTGTCGTCGTCATCGTCGAACGAATCGTCTTCGGCTGGGGCCGCCTGCTTGTACTTGCGCCGGCGCCGCAGATCTTTGGCCTTGGCCGCCTCCAAGCGTGCATCCGGTGCCGTGTAGTTCCTACTGGCGCTGCTGGATGGATGCAGCTTGGGCAGCAGCGGTGAGGTCTCGTTGGCCGCGGCCCGCGTCGGCGTCTTCATCGCGCGGCCGCTTGTTCGTGACTGCGCGTGAGCTTCTCACGCCCGATCTGACCTTTCTCGACCACAGCCCCGTGATGACTGTTCCGATTCCGCCCAGGCTCTGGCCTTCACCCCAATTACCCATGATTTGAGAGCTACACCAGGTGTGGGTTATTGGGTGAAAAACAGCCTCGGTTTTTTGCCTTCGACGTGACAAACTTCTAAGAATGGGTAAGCGCCACCACGAGCGGCGTTGGCGTATATGCCAACGTGTACTCTCTGCATGGACAGAGAGTATATGTACGCACTCCTCTGTTTTGGATGTACTCTGACTTGATGCGCTGGCTGGCTTTGTGTGTATCTGTGACGTGTGCAGAACTCCTGGCTGTCGACGAAAATGAGCGACGCCATGTCCTTGGCAGCAGCTGACGACGACGCCACCTCCGTCGCGACGCTGAGCGGATGGAACCAAGTGTTTTTGTGCGCGACCATCCTTCTCTTCCTCTCGCTCAGTTTGATCTCCGGACGTATCATCTGGCGCACCTATGCGTTGCAGCGCCGTGGCTACCAGCGAACGCGCTCCAGCAGTGGCCAAGGTGGCGGCCTCGGTGCATTGGGAACTAAGCCCAACTACTCAACGCCCAAGCACGGCTCGTTTGGCACTCTTGGCGCACAGGCCATGGGTGCTGCGAACAACGCAAACCAAGCGACGGCCAGCACCAGTCTGCTGGAAGACGAAGCGGGGGCGTCGGCATCTACGGGCTCCGAGATGCGCCAGCGCTTCTTCGTGTTGCTGTTCATGGCCTCGACGATCCGTGTCTGCTCGCTGGTGGTGGAGATCGCGACACTGTCGACTGTCGCGAAGGCTGATGCGTCGTCGATCTACTGCCGCCTGCTGGCGTTCTTCCTCTGGCTGCCGTCGCTGCTGTTTGTGTCCATGTACGGCCTCGTGCTGCTCTTCTGGGCTCAGCTGTGCTACGCGTGCTGGGGCAAGGCATATCCATGGCCGCGTCGCATCTTCTTTCTCTTCAACGTGCTCATGTACTCGGTCGTGCTTGCGCTCTTCTTGGGTGTGCCTACGTCTGGTGCATTCTGGCGTTCTTGCGACCTTGTTATCGGCGGCGTCTACTTCGTCGGACTCTTCGGCATCCTCTACTACAGCGTCCGACTCATCTACTTCTTCCGCAACCAAAGCCCCGACGATGACTTCTTCTTCGACCTGCCCGCCTCCAACGCACACCACTCCTCTCCGTTCCGCAGCGCCCCGCCATCACCGCGTCAGGTCGTTCTGCGACGGGTATGTCCGCCTAGCACAAGCTAGTGATCTGGTTAGCCTCGTTAGTGACCCGCTTCTTTTGTGTATGCTGCAGATCACAGCCGTGTGCATCTTGCTGTGTGTGCTGTTCACCGTCAAGGCCGTCTACCTCATCGGCATGGGTACGGGCTACATGGCGACGGAGCAGGCGTTGTTCCGCAGTCCCGTCGGCGTGCATCACATTGCGTTCGAGTTCGCCATCCACTTCACGACCGAGTTCGTGCCCTGCGCGCTCATGGTCTTCTTCACGCGCAAGGAAAATAGCAAGCTCCAGCGGTCGCGATCGTCTACGTCGGCGTCCATGTCTGGTGGCGGCCACCACTCTACCACCAACACGAGCAAGCCAGCCACTCCCAACTTCTCATTGCGCGGGCGCAGTAACCTCGCTGGTAGCAACGTGCTCAACCACAGCGGCAGCAACGCCACCAACGGCTCGCTCTTCCACGACGACCAAACCAACAACCTATCCGGCTACCAGTACCAGGTCCGTTTATCTTCCTACGCATTCGTCTGTGCCCGTATGATCAGCACTGTTGTTAACCATTGACGATGGTGTTGTGTTCGGTGATAGGCAACCCAGCGCGCGTACGGCTCGACCGCAGCGTCGAACGCGCGAGGACAGCGAGCTAACAGCGGCTTCGACAGCGGTGCTAACAGTGCCAGCAACAACAATAGCACCAACAACGGCAACAGCGGCTACGTGTGACAGCAGTCGCCCGTGCTTTCTCAGGGTGTGTTGTGTCCAGCTCACGAATGCCCACGTATCGTAATAGAACCAACCACACACAATGGAGATGCTGGCTCCGCCTCCACCAACATTGCGTTCAATTGCATGCAAGCGAACATACACGATCACACGCTGGCGCTACATAACGAGCGCCATCGCATTATGCAGGCGCGTGCCCAAACAGCCACAGGGCTCAGCGCTGTTGAGCATCCAGTGACGCATTGGCGATCACCAACCATTCAGCATGTGGTTGTCCAACGAAATCTACACATAAAATACGATGAAGATCGGAAAATTACAAGCTGTTGAAGCAGCAAGTGCCCGTGAGCGTGTAAAACATCGGAATATAACTGGTTATAATCTCATGTGGCCAATAAATTTCGGGTCTGTGACGTGGTGGCTGCATTGAGCATTGCGCGCACTGGTGGACACGCCGAGACACCGCCGCCGACAAGAATGCCCAAGGACAACAAGAAGCGCCAGCGCAACGTGGGCACGGCCGCCGCGTCGCAGAATGCGCTCGGCCGCACGCTCGCGACGCCCAACACGTCCATCGGCCAGCATTTCTTGAAGAACCCAATGATCGTGACGCAGATCGTGGCCAAGGCCGCCATCCGCAGCACCGACACGTGCCTCGAAGTCGGTCCTGGCACTGGTAACTTGACGGTCAAGCTGCTGGAGCAGGCCAAGAAGGTCGTGGCTGTCGAGTTCGATCCACGAATGGTTGCTGAGGTCACCAAGCGTGTCCAGAACACGTGAGTCTCTCGCTGTGAGAGTGAACCTGAATGCCGCCGTATGTCGGCTGAGCTAACGCACACGCTCTGTCTGGCGCTGCAGCGAATATGCCAATCACTTGCAGGTCATCCATGGCGACGTCATGAAGGTGCAGCTTCCGTTCTTCGACGTCTGCGTGGCCAACTTGCCGTATCAGGTGCGTGCGACGCGCTGACTTGGGTGTGCAGCAACTGGTTCTGACGTCACTCGCGCTGCTGTGTCCTGGTTGATTGGTTTAGATTTCGTCGCCCTTCGTCTTCAAGCTGCTGTCACACCGCCCAATGTTCCGCTGTGCAGTGATCATGTTCCAGGAGGAATTCGCCAAGCGCCTCAGTGCCAAGTATGTGGACAGTCCTGGGCAATATTGCTACCTTGGATCGACTCGCTCACTCGTTTATGGCGTTGTTTTTGTGGATCACCAGGCCGGGCGATGAGCTCTACTGCCGTCTGTCGGTCAACACGCAGTTGTTGGCCAAGGTCGACCAGCTCCTCAAGGTTGGACGCAACAACTTCCGCCCACCACCTAAGGTCGAGTCGCGCGTCGTCCGCATCGAGCCAAAGAACCCACCGCCGCCTGTCAACTTCACGGAGTGGGACGGCATGATCAAGATCATGTTCAACCGTAAGAACAAGACGCTCCACGCTGTGTTCACGACCAAGGCCGTGCTCAAGGTTCTCGAGGAGAATTACAACACCTACTGCTCGCTCAACAACGAGGTAAGACATCTATTTCGAGTGATACGATTGGATGAACATTAGACATGTGCTTATTCTGGTGGCGTGGTGCAGTTGCCAGAGAGCGACTTCGACATCAAGGCCAAGGTCGAGGAAGTGCTTGCCATCGAAGACTACAAGGACAAGCGCGCGTCCAAGATGGACCAGGACGACTTCCTTGCGTGAGTTGATTGTACTTCGTCGTGCTTGCTGCGGTGTCATTGATCTCTAACTGTGCTTGCTGCTGTTGCACAGTCTTCTGGAACGCTTCAACGCCAACAAGATCCATTTCTCGTAAACAACTTCGCCGTTGACTTTTGGACAGCACCGCTGCACGACCTAGATGAACAAATAATCGCACTTGTATCTATCCACTTGCGCCTTTGTCCTGCTGCGTTGGTCGATCTATCCCGTTCTTTGTCAAAAGTTGGTCAATTAGGTAGTGTTGCTTAGCGGTGGTCTCTCGCTTTCTATTCCTATCTTGCTGGTCGCGATCATGCGAAGAACTTGGACGCGAAAGTCAGGAACGCCGTGTGACCGCGCATCTCAGGCACCTTCTTGGCCACCACGTGATCACCCACGCTCTTGCCATTGATCTTGCGCTTGCGCGACGTCGAGTCGCTCTCGGGGTCGGCTTCTGTCTCGCTGGACGCGTCCTTGGCAGGCTCAAAGCCCATGTCAGGGGYCGGCAGCATAGTGTGACGAGTGCTGTATGGCACCAAGCGAGTCTCGATCGTCCGGATCACTACACGAACAACAATAATCAGATCACACCCTCGAAAAGCAGCACGCACAACGTCCAATGCATGCACTCACTCTCGAATCCAGCTTCACGTAGAGCGTCGCACGTCTTCTGCACTTGCTCGATGCACGGCGAGTAACTCGCGAACGATCCGCCTTGCTTGAGCATCTTGGTGGCGTGGCCAATGGCTCTCCACGGGCACGGCAGATCGAGGAAGACCAAGTCGATCGTGCCGGCCAAATGGTCTGGGAAGCCCTGCTCGCACGCGTCCCGGCAGTCGACCGTGATGACGTCCGACAGGCCGTTGCGGGCGAACTCTTCGCGCGCAATCTGCGCGCGCGTGGGGTTGAACTCGAACGTGAACACGTGGCCATGCGGCGCCACCGTGCGCGCAAACGACGTCGTCAGTGCGCCGCTGCCGGTGCCGGACTCGACGACGCGGTCGCCGGCCTTGAGGGCGGCGCTGAACTGGATGGCGCTGGCGTCGAGCGTGAACACGATCTGCGTGCGGTGGCGCAGCGCGCGGCTCCAGAGCTCGGGCGTGGGCGACAGCAGGATCATGTATCCGCGCGCCTTCTTGTCACGCGACATGATCTTGGAGCCGAAGGGCTTGCCGAGCATGTCGTTGTGGTGGAACGCGCCGTGGCGGTTGTGCAGCACCTCGTCGGCCTTGACGTAGCAGTACGTGAGCGAGCGGTGGCTCTCGAATAGGATCACCAGCGAGCCCTCGGTGATGATCTCTCCGCTCTTCCACATCGTGTTGGGCATGGCGGGCACCACCGTCGTCGTCGGTGAGGTCGTCGATGCCGTGGCCGTGGCCGTGGCCGTGGCCGTCGAGGGTTCCATTGTCGTCGCCATTTTACCACTGCCAGCGACCAAACCTGTTGGTTGCCTGCAGTCACCTTCGAGCAACCTTCGCGCAACCGATTGCCACGCCGAATCCCCAAAGGTCATGTGTTAACAGCGCCGGAACCAAACGCTTTGGTGGTTGGGTGGGTTCAATTGGCCAACCCAGCAGTTCGCAGCATCGCTCGATCAAGCTGCTTCACGAAGCCATACTGGAACTGAGGAAGAAGACGAAAGTACGCAGCGACATTCTTCCGACAATTGCGGCGCGTAATCAGACAAAGAGCGGTTGTCTTGAAAGCCTGTCTTCGGTGAACTAAAAACTGGTTTGGTCAGCTGATCCATTGATGAGAAATGAAAATGGCTTGGACTTGGCATCCGAGCAATTCCGTGGGGCCTTGTGGTAACTATCCGAAACAGGTACCAATTACTACCTCAGCAACCGCACCAGGCTGCAGCACAGGTGCTGCGACATCGATTGATCTCACACTTCACCAACAAGTCCCACGGCGCGCAAGTGCGTGTCGCGGATCATCTCGGATCCGAGCCATGGGCAAATAATCGTTGAGCTGAATGGCTTCGGGAAGGCTCACGTGGAAGATTTCGATCAGCTGGCAGGCAGATGCATAGCTGCATCTCCGGGACCCGCATGCGCATCGCGGACGTCTGTAGACCGCCGTCGTGTCAGTCATTCTTAATTCTTCAACAGAACGCGCAGACACACACAAACTCGACAGCCAGAGACACCAGCTTCTCTTTCGCATCATTCCAATGGCTCGCATCGCAGCGATCCTTGCCATCCCCACTACGCTGGTCGCAGCCACATCAGCAGCAGCGAGCAACTCGTCGATCTGGAGCCCAGCGACTTGTAACACTACAGCCAAAGGCGACAATTCCAACTCGACCGACGTGGAATGCGCTGTGATTGAAATGCYTCTGTGCCACCAAGGTGTATGCCAGAGCAAACAGACTATCAAGGTGCTCGCCCGAAGACTGCTTGCCAAGCAAGACGCCGACAAGAAACCCAACGTGTGGCTGCTGGCAGGTGGTCCTGGTGCGGATTCCAGYTCGTTCGCAAGTGACATGGTCAAACTTAGCGCCATGTCGAACGATTCCATCAACTTTTACACCACTGATCATCGCGGCACGGGCCGTAGTGCGCCCCTCAGCTGCAGTAAATCCAAGACTGATGTCGGCTATGGAGACTGCGTCCGGAAGCTGCTGGCGCAGTTCGACAACAAACCAGAAGCATTCTCGGTGACGAGCGCGGCGAACGATGTCGTTCAATTGGCAAATAAGTTTACGTCCAAGGCCAATACGTACGTGTACGGTATCAGCTACGGCACGTACGTGACGGAGCGAGTGATGCATTTGGCGCCAAAGGTTGTCAAGGGCTACCTACTCGATGGCGTGAGTGCAGACCGTGGCCACCCGTTCACTTTCGATGGTGACGACCACATCCCAGTGAGCAAGCGTCTCGCAGAAGCGTGCGAGGGCGACGAGTTT
>NSDO01000203.1:91631-143312 GCA_002286825.1 Lagenidium giganteum | reverse complement strand
AGACGCAGAAGCCACGGGACGGTGAGCACTGAGCGATCTTGCTGTCGCCGCAATTCATGTTGGAGCAGTCGATACCGCCGCAGTAGTCCCCGAGCGTGTTCGCGTCACACTTGCACGTGCTGTCAGCCTGGCATACACCGCCTTCGTTACAGGCCATCTTGTCGCCAGGAGTGCAGATCTCGCACTGGGGGCCAGTCCAGCCGAAGAAGCATTTGCACCGGCCGTTCGTGCACTTGCCATTGCCATTGCACTTGTCTGTGCATTCGGCAAAGACACCGAGCAGGTCGGTCACGTTGGTCGCTGGCAACGACGACAGCATGTTGAAGCGTTTTTCAATCGGCGTCTTCCAGTCATCCTTCACGAGACCGCCCGTGTCAGCCGACTGCGGGTTGAACGCCCAGTAGAATGAGCCGATGCTGTTGGTGTGCAAGTAGCTCGACAGCTGCGTCGCCCACTGGAGGTCTGTGCCTTCCATCTTGGCGCCCCAGGCTCCCACGACGACGGGCGTGCCCGTGGCTTCAGGGATAGAGCCGAAGGCAGTGTCCCAGATCTTGTCCATATTGCTGGGGAAGTCCGAGGCATGCCACCATGGCGACTTGTAGTCCACAGCGGGCGACATGGCGTGCGGGCTGTACACAAGGCGTTCCATGTTCTTGAGCTTGATCGGGTGGTCCTTGGCGCCCTGGAGCGAGCCACCGGCCTGGCCCCACTTGACAGTCACGCCCTTGATGTTGGTCTGCACACCCTGCGCGAAGATGAGCCAACGCGGACACTTGGCCAGCACGGCGTTGCCGATTTCGGCGGCTGCGACGTCCCAGTCCGTGTCCTTGCCCATGGCCCACGAGGCCTTGCCCTTGGGCTCGTTCTTGATGTCAATACCCATGACGTTCCACGTCGACGGGTTGTTGCAGTAGCGTTTGGCCAGCACTTGGAGCGCCGGAATGATCTTCTTCGTGTCGGCCGTGTCAGGGAAATCCGGTTCCGCGGCCTCCATGCGATGGTTGTCGAACAACACGAGGATGTTGCGCTTGCGGGCTTCATTGACGACAACATCGAGCACTTGCAGGTACGACTTGCCCGCCAGCGACGGCATGCCGGCCGTCTGGTCCTTGTCGACTTCAGCGTCGTTGATGATCGAGTCGATGGCCAGCGGCAGGCGCATGGCATTGAATTCGTACGACGCCATCAGGTCAAGCGCATCTGGAATGGTCGTGCCATAAGGCCAAATGCCCTGCACGACGCTCTCGATGGTTTCTGCGCACACAAAAATTCAAACAGCACGTCAGTCGCCCGCATTAATCGCTCGCTATGTGACAGCCAGTTATCCAGACAACCAAAAGACGCACCGAAGCCAAACCAGTTAAAGCCCTTGATGTAGAACGGCTTGTCGTTGGCGAGCAATTGGCCCTTGACCGACCGGAACTCGATGTGTGTGAACTTGGCGGCACCGCCCGAGCCCGAGCTCGACGTCGAGCTGGCCTTGCTGCCGGACTTGCTCCCAGCCTTGCTCCCAGCCTTGCTCCCAGCCTTGCCGCTGCCCGAGCCGCTCTTGGTCTTGGGGGCTGGCGTGCCAGCGGCAGCCTTGGAGTCGGCAGCAGCAGGGCTGGCACCAGGCGTGATCGATGGCGCCGTGGTGACAACAGCGCCGGCGGCTGAGCCAGCGGCGGCGTTGGCGTTGGCGACGTCGGCGGTCGTAGCGGCGAGCACGGCCAGCGCTGCCATCGCGAGGGAGCGGATGAACAAGCGAGCCATGGCGCGGGATGTGGTGAGGACGACGATCGACGGTGCTTCCCGTGGACAGAGAGAGACACAGAGCGAGACGGACGGACGGCGACAGCGACGGCGGTGGTGGCCTGGGCCGAGTGCGCAATGAAGGAGCGAGAGGCCTTTGGCAGGCGCGACGCCGACGCCGCCGCTGCGAAAAATTCCAGCACGTGCTGGTAAAAACCAGCTGCGACCCAGACGACCTGTGAACCGACTATATTACCATATACCAGCAGGGTGTAAGTTCAAGGAAGCTTCTGGTAAATTACAGGGAGGGCAAATACTTCGAAGTAGTATTTACCACGAAGCCATCATCACGACGTCATGACACCTGATGGCACGGACACTGCACACGACACCACCAGAGAGCAAAGTTTGACGACTGATTCGAAGCGTTCACGGCGCAATAAATTATGGGATCATAGATCTGGCAAACTAGCGACGCGCGTGGGCTTGGTGGCGAAGCGCGAGATTGCTTCAAAATTGCAAAACTGGAGAGTGGACGTGCAAGCTGCGTAGCCGCCCAGGGCCGCATGTCCTGCCTCAAGGACACCCATTCCAAGGGCCGACAACTCATCGGAGGGTCAATTGAAAGCGATGCTGTGCAACACAATCCACACGCTGGAGAAAACCCCACGTACGCTCAAATATGGAACCGAAATCGGACGCGTTGCTTCCTGTCGACAGCGCAACCATCTCACATGACACGAGCTCACGTGAGTTTCATAGATCTGTTCGGGATGTCACCAACGCACTGGATTGGCTTGGTTGAGGCTCGACATTCACGAACGCAGCCGGGTTGATCGCGTCACGACCAAGAGATGCAATCGGCACGGCTGTCTGCGCTGCCAACGTCGATCGCGCTCCGACCGCAGGAGACCGTAAGCTGGCGTAGTACGTCTGGATTTCTTCGAGGGAGTCGGGCACCCCATCCAGCGAGATCTCGAGCGACGGCGCTACGTTGTTCTTGGGGGCTTCCACTTGCCGCCGATGCGGCGCGGCGTTCATAGCCACAATGGCGAGAAACATCGTGTCCGCGCACAAGGATTGACGAGGACCGAGACGCTGAGAGAGCGCCGCAGATGTGAGAATGCGCGCGCTGATTGCCGTCCACCGCTGGCGTGGTCGCACGTGCACGCGTTCCTGGGTTGTGCTGTGGTGTCGGTCGAGCTCAGCGCTCGGTCGCTTGTGACGTCGTGCGTCGATCTCGGTCTCTTTGGGACCAGGAGCGCGCCATCGCGATGCGATTTGACGGTCGGAACAAAAAGAGCACCGGTCCCGCACCGGCTGGCTGGAAAGCTTTCACGCAACCCAAGCCCAGGTGCAACGTATCACGAAATATTACCAGGGTCCCACCAGCTGGCGGCGCTGTGATTGGCCAGCGAGATGAAATAAAACGTCATGCGATTGTGCTGGCAAGCCCTCTGGATGTGATGCTGCCAGAAATATGTGACGTGTGCACACAAGACTGTTCTATTGCGAAGTCCGCTTGGCTTGGCAGTGGCTTCCGTCTCCGCTACCGTTCCCTGATCCCAGCTGCAGGCAAAGTCACACGGCGGACGATCCGACACTCATCTGCCGCGCCACAAGCGCTCTGTACACGCCAGCTTCCATCTGCATGAGCTGATCGTGCGTGCCTTGCTCCACGATCTCGCCGTCCTTCGTCACCGCGATCAAGTCCGCATTGCGGATCGTTGACAACCGATGCGCCACGATGATCGTCGTGCGCCGCTTCAGCTTCAGCAACCGGTCCAGCGACTCCTGCACCACGCGCTCGCTCTCGTTGTCCAGCGCACTCGTSGCTTCGTCCAGCAGCAGCACCTCTGGGTCGCGCAAGATGGCACGCGCGATGGCGATGCGCTGCTTCTGGCCACCAGACACCTGCGCGCCACGGTCGCCCACGTCCGTGTCGTAGCCGTCCGGGAAGTTGCAGATGAAGTCGTGCGCGTTCGCCTTCTTGGCTGCCTCCATCACTTCTTCGCGCGACGAGCCGGGCTTGCCCATTTCGATGTTCTCRGCGATCGTGCCAGCAAACAGCACGGGCTCCTGACTCACCAGCGAGATGCGTTCGCGCAGCCACACTAAATTGAGCGACTTCAAGTCCTTGCCGTCCAGCGTCACCGTACCGGCCGATGGATCGTAGAACCGCTCCATGAGCGAGATCGCAGTGCTCTTGCCGCTACCGCTTGCACCGACGAGCGCCACGGTTTGGCCGCTCTTGATCTTGAGGTTGTAGTTCTTGTAGATCTGTGCGTCAGGACGAGCTGGATACGTGAAGGCGACGCCCCTGAACTCGATGTCACCGTCGACGTGCGCCAACTTCTCGCCCGTGGACGACTCGACGTCGACAGCTGGCTCCCGGTCGATGATCTTGAAAACGTTGGTCGCAGCCTTCCGTGCCTTGGACATATCTGACGTGTTCTGAGCCGCCATTCCCACAGCGAACGTGCTGAGCGTAATCACCGCCATGACCATGAACATGTCAGGGAACGCCACTGTCCTGTCAGCGACCCATTTGCCACCGAGGTAAAAGAGAAGAGCAAGGTTGAGGAACATCACGCCCTGAGAGAAGCCAAACGCAGCGCCTCCGACAATGCCGACCTTGATGTCGGCTTTCTTGGACGCGTCGAGGAACGTTCCGTACGCTGCGGTGAGCGCACATTCCATACCAAATGACGCGACCGTGCGGACAGATCCAACGGCTTCCGATAGCAGCGAACCGGCGGCCGTATCAGCGTCATTGCTTTGCTTGTTATTGATTGTACCAGCCATTTGCTGCATCTGGATGTAGGCCGAGAAGACGAGGATCGGCAGTGTCGCCAGCATGGCGACTGTCATCTACCAGCAACAGTAGAACGCGATGGCAAAGCCGATGCCGAGCGTCGTGATGTTGACGAGGCCTTGGTTGAGGGTCTCGGACGTCATGGCTTGCAGTGTCGCGGAATCCGTAGCCAGCCGAGCCACCAGCGCACCGGACGAGTTCTCATCCATGTCGAACCAGCCGATCTCTTGCCGCAGCATCGCTCGGAACGTCTGCAATCGTACCCGCGAGACCAAGCGCTGTGACGCCACCGCGAAGCCGTAGTGTTGCACGATGATGGAGCCACCGAACACGACGCCAAGTCCAAGGAAGCCGAGGGACCAATGGCGTGCATCCGTTCGCATCTGGTACTTGTCCTTGCCGTAGTCGAAGAACAGCATGATGATCTTGGTGAGCAACACGCCCCACACAGGGAATACAGCGGCGTTCACGACCGCTCCTAGCCCACCGAGCGTGAGGAACTTCCACTCCGGCTGCGTCATCTTCCAGATGCGCGACAAGGGCACAAGCTCGTCACTGGTTAGATTATCGTCAGCGCCTTCACGTACTGACTCAGCCGGATTCTTAGCACTACGCACGCTCGAGTGGCTGCTCGACACGGACACGGAGCGTGTCAACGGCGCCTGTGGCGCATCAGTGGTGGCGACTACGTCGGCACCGCAATCTGCAACTTCTTGGTCCGACGTCGCACATTGCGCTTGAACCAGTTGCCTGTAGCGGCCATTGGGCAGTGCCATGAGCTGTTCATGTGCGCCGATCTCAACGATCCGTCCTCCCTCGTGCACTGCGATGCGGCTCGCATTCCGGATCGTCGACAACCGATGCGCGATGATGATGGTCGTGCGCTTGGACGTCGCCAACAAACTGTCCAGCGACTCCTGCACCACACGCTCGCTCTCCGTGTCCAGCGCGCTCGTGGCTTCGTCCAGCAACAACACCGGCGGGTTCTTGATGATGGCGCGCGCGATGGCGATGCGTTGCTTCTGTCCGCCCGACAACTGCGTGCCGCGCTCGCCCACTTCCGTGTCGAAGCCCTGTGGGAACTCCATGATGAAGTTGTACGCGTTGGCCATCTTGGCGGCCTGCCGCACTTCTTCGTCCGACGCCGACGGACAGCCGTAGCGGATGTTCTCCATGATGGACGTGGCGAACAGCGACGGCTCCTGACCCACGAGGCCCACTTGCTGGCGCAGCCACTTGACGTTCAGGTCCTTGATGTCATGGCCGTCCAGCTTGACGGCGCCCTCCTGTGGATCGTAGAAGCGCTCAAGCAACGAAACGATGGTGCTCTTGCCGCTGCCACTGGGACCCACGAGCGCCACGGTCTCTCCGGCCTCGATGGTGAGCGAATACCGGCTGCAGACATTGATGTGTGGACGCGACGGATATGCAAACGTGACGTTGCGGAGCTCGATCTTGCCAGACACAGTCGCTTGTTTGACGCCCTTGTCATCGAGCGGGTCGATCTTGGACTTGCGCGCAATGACTTCGTACACATTGTGTGCCGACGTGCGAGCCGCGTAGATGGCCTGAACGCTCGGAGCTGCTTGACCGAGCGCCATGGCGCCCATGATGACAGCAAAGAAAACGGTCATCACTTTGCCGCCGTCGTAGCAGTTGCTACCTGTGCACTTCTCTCCACTGAGCTGGTCATTCGAGATACGCACCGCGCCGTAGAACAGACCACAGGCGTACGTGCAGTAGACAGTGAAGAACATGAGCCCGGTGCCCCAGCCGACCGCGATCCCTTTCTTGATGCCTGCCTTGGTGGTCGCCTCGAGCGCACGATCGTACTTGTCGACGAAGTATTGGACAGCATTGAACATGTGCACGGTACGAACGTTGCCAAGAGCTTCCTGCGCGATGGCGCCGGCCTGACCGTACGACTCGATACCGCTCTGGGTAGCGGTTGACAACACTTTCATGGCGATGTAGGCGGTGACAGCAATGAACGGCGTGAAGGCGAGCAACACGAGCGTCAGCTGCCAGCCCTTGATGAGACCAATGACGATACCAGAGAACGACATGGAGAAGAAATGGAGACCGTCGCCGACCTTGCGGCCTATGCCTTCCTGAATCGTGACAGTCGAGTCGGCCACGCGCGTGCATAGCTCCATGGGCTCGTTAAGATCAAACCAACCAATCTCCTTGGTCAGAATAGCACTGACGTAGGCGCTGCGGATGCGCTTGGCTTGGCGCGACGCCGTGATGGACCAGCACGCGACCTGAATGAAGCAGAACACGATCACGGCAATGCCGACAAAGACGAAGTTGCGGGCCGCGTGGTTGACGTTATCGCGCAGCTTGGCGGCGCTAGGCAGGTCGTTAGGGTTGAAGGCGTTCATGATGGTGCGAGGCAGGTCGGCAGGGTTGAAGGCGTTCATGACGTCGCCGATGAGCACGATCTGGATCGGCTGCGACAGCCCCGCCACGAGTGCCGCAATGGCGCCGGCGGTCATGAGCAACTTGTCGGTGCGATCAGCGTATCGGAACAGATCGAGTATTGGTACGAGGTTGGCGGGCGTAGTCGCGACGGGCGATTCCGCTATCTCGTCGATGGTCTTGTCATTGGGCGTGTGCACTCGGGCGTAAGCTGCATACGAGTCCTTGGGGTCTCTCCGACGGGGTGATAGGAGTGCCATGGTGTTAGCGTCGTTTGGAGCGTGCTGGAGTGGGCACCTTCAGACTCTGGTATTCAAATGTGGAGAGGGAAGCCTACGATCGCGGGAAATCCGTCCGAACTTCAGGAGGTGGATTGGCTAAGACATAGCGCTGCCGTAATATAGCCAATGAAGTCGGAGGTCGTGGATGGATGCAAATCAGTTCGGCTGATTTCCTCCCTTCAAGCTACCCAGCGGGTCGCTATCCAGTTGCAGTTAGTGGTGGTGACCTGTTGAGAGGACGCTGTCTCCTGCGATGATACATATGCCGGTATGTTGTCTGTGAGTGCGGCAGGTGAATGAGGCTTTGCGCCCGCCCTAAACGAACTTCGTAGCAGTAGGAGTACAGTCGACGACTGCTTTCAACTCGTGGCACAAATGTCAGCTTGTATGGGTGATATGAGCAAAAGTATTGGCTACGAGTATGAGTTGCTATCTTTTGGGTCCCTATTAATTGACAATTAACTAGACTTGCCACGACATCGTTTCGAATTCAAACACACCTCTAACGAACATCGCAGGTGGTGTCAGTGGGTGGCTGTCGCTGGGGATTGTCCGTCGAGACCACTTGGTCGAATGCAGCTCTTTTGGCATGGCAGTTGCCCTCCTCAAAGATGGCCAATGCGTCGCCGAGCTTCATCCTGACCACTCCGTTAGCTTATGAAAATTCCATTTCGCTGAGTGCTGCACGACCAACCTGATCGCTTCAGCCCGTTCGTAGCTTGGCGGGTGCGTCGATACGTATTTGGTGAGTTGCTCGGACTGGTGGAGTCGACCAAGCGCTTCGTTCATCTTGGCGCTCTCGCGTGGGTCATAGCACGCTTTCGCCATCAGTTGGAGACCAATTGCGTCCGCTTCCATCTCCAGATTGCGTGAATACGGCAAATCGACGACCAATCTGACAAGCTGAACCAATAGCGCCACGTGAACTTCAAAAACACACACACGTAATAGAGAATCACGCCATACGTACCAATCTACTGAAGTAGCCGTTGTCGGGGAAGAGCAACGCTAGCAAGCCATTGATGAACATGCTGAGCGAGATTGTCTCCGCTCCATGGCCTACAGATGCACACAAGTCAAGCACAGCAATGAAACACGAGTTGCGAAACCAAACCGTACGTGCTAGGCCATGCGCGGCCTCGTGGAACAACACCGCGGCCAAACCATCTTCATTCCGAAGGATCTACAGTGTGTTATCAATTTGGTCGGTGCCTGCTTGGATGCGTTCTCTTCACGCGACTCACCTTGAACAGCCCCGAATGCACGAAGATGCGGCCGCCTAGGTGCACCACGGAGCGTATTCGTCAGCAAGTATGAACAAGCGTAGTCAACCGAGCGAGCGCCTAACCAGGAATACAAAAAGCATTGGGTTCTTCCTCATCAATGACATGGAACTGCCACGGAAGACCTGGTGAGTTTGCGGCAATCTTGCGACCCACGCGTGCCACTGCCTTCGCCATCTGCACCACAACATCCATCGATAAATGAGCGCTATCTGGAAAACAATGGCGCATGCATGCTTGCGCAACATCGACGCACCGGATCGGTCGGTGGCAAGATCTTCTCCGTACGCATCACTTCCTGAACATCCATTCGTTCGTTCGTGTGTCAACCATTCTCGCACAGAACAAGATGGCGACAGCGCTCCACCTTGAAGGCCTGCTCCCCCATGGCGTTCTCCATGCCTGTGACAACATCCACGTCAATGGCTCAGTCGATGCAGCGATGGGAAGACGATGAAGACAGAGAGGACACGTACGCGGAGAGATGAACATCAAGCGACGCCGTCCAGTCCACGGCACTGTCTCGGCATGGCTCGCTACGAACACTTCAGCCACACACCCCGTCACACTCTCAGCGCCACATGATACAGTACTGCACGTGCTCAAGTCCACCTCCAGTGAGCGTCGTTGCGCCGAGCGCCAGCGCCTTCAAGTACGGCGGCACGCGCTGCCAATCTCGCGCCCACGTCGCCATTTTTGCGTGCAGATGCGCGTCCAATGGATTGCCATTAATTTATTAAGTCGCGAGCAGCCATGGACGCAGCAGCGACATTACTTTATGCCACCAAAGGACGCAATGACTTCTCACCCAAGAGATGCGAGCGATTGCGCCCCAAGCATGTCCACAGTGCCGCTAGTGCATCAAGTGAGGCATGAATCGATCCCTCGGTCGTGGCCGCGCGGCGGTGATCGTATGACTCTGCGGCACAAGCTCGGATCTCGGCGCCCATGCTTGAACGCCCCACCACCACACTCGACCAAGCCATCACATCCATCCGCCCCGCGCATTCCACGCACTTCCACCACGAGCATCGGACGTAGCGCACCAGTTGCAGCTGCGGGCGATGGTCTGTCATGAATACCCGGACGCAATCCCAAGCCGCGCTAGTGGCAACCTTGACGCTGAGTCGCTTCAGGGCAATACACGCACCAAATCGTGGCAACCATGTGAACAGTGAATACAGCGACCGCTGCAGAATGCGCAACATCTCCGGGTGCACATCGTGCCAGATTCTCGACCAGCCGCTCACTCCACAGCGAATGCCGTCACTGTGGTCATCTTGATCGAGCGCTGTGAAGACGCGTTTGCTACTCGACGCATTGATCGATCCAACGCCATGACCAGGAACGATGACGTTGATGATTGCTGCCGTGCTAAGCTGAGCAGGAGTCGCACCTGGTGGCAGATAGACGTGCAGGGTTCGATTCCGATCAACTCGAATGGCGGGACCGTCGACCACGTTCACGACTGCGCTCTTGGCTGGCTGGACAAACCACTGCGGAATCGTGTCGTGGACCTTCGCCGGGACGTCGGTCACGCCATGGAAGCCGTTCACAAAACCCGGCGCTGCCTCGACGCCGATGTCTAGTCCGTTGTCTTCCCACACAAGCAAGCATTTGCCAGTCGTGGCTGGCACGCGAGCTCCAAGCGCGAGACCGAACCACCCCCACTTGGCTTCTTCAGCTCTCCCATTGCAATTGTCCACGATCGTGATTGCTTTCGTCGACGTGGTGGCGAATAGCGCTGTGCAAACGGCGGCGAATCGCGCATCCGTGATCTCGCTGCTCAGTCGCAGCCCTGGCACCTTGCTTAGCGGAGACGACGACCGTCGATGCAGTCCCAGCATGCCATCCAGAAGGTCGCGGAATATTTTGTCGCTGGCCTTAGGCGGCACCGAAATGTTGAGGCATGGAATCGTCACGAGTGGGTTGGCAAGCAAGCGGCGGATCCTGTGCAGTAGCGTGGAAGAGGCTCGCTGAAAAGCGCAACCAGACGAACCGGTAGCCAGACTGAGCGAGGGGCGCCCACAAGACTTGAGAGCGTCATTGTGCTTTCCTCCTCCTCTTCCTGCTGACCAAAGAGCTCCACGTTCTCCTTACCATAACGAGGCCGACAGTGACCACTGGAGGATTGGTAGGCGATAAATCTGCACACAACAGTAAGCGTTTCTTGTCCTTGATGTATTCGGGCGACTGCCGCTGCCCGACGGAGGGCTTAACAAGGCGCAACACCAAGCTGTTGGCTCAATCGAGGCCTGTGGTGCGGATACGCCTGCGTGGACACTCGATCGCGAAGCGTGGGGACACGGTGGTGTCACTACCATCGCGTAAAACGTGGCTGTGGAACTGGTGGTGAGTCCTCAGACAATCCGACCAGAACGTCGGGTTCTCGTCAGGCGAGTATCCCGGACAGCGCGCTGGCAACACGAGGATGTCCTTTGCCTCCAGTCACTAACGTTTCCACTGTGCCACGGCCGTAGCGTGATCCAATGGACACGCTCGAACACGCTGACGCCATCGCTGTCGGTGATGACATCGTTTTCATCATGACCGAGTGATACGCCTGCAAGGCCTTGAGCCACCGCTCTACAATCTTGGCGGTTTGTGTCGCTGACAACATCGTGAGGTCGACGAGAGGCTGAATGGCGGAACAAAGAAGTCTGCGACTGGGGCCCGAGTGCCCAACATGTGTGTATGCATGAGCCAAACATGCCATCGAACCCAGCTTCTCCATAATATGGAGAACAAAATTGACGGCGTCGCCTGCCACGTTATTCAGACGTTCCTCTCTCTCCAAGAGCAGGCGCTCCACCCTCTTGAAGGTCAGTAGACTACCGGTATTACCGTATCCGCGTCCCTCATGACGTGAGTGGGCATCGAAGGTTCGATCGAAGGACGAGCAGGCAGAGACCGCCAGCTCCATCGCCACCCCAGCAGCCCCAAGCGACGACCACCATGGCCGCCGAGCAAGCCAAGGACCGCGGCAACAAGGCCTTCGCGGCGGGCAACCACGCCGACGCCATCTCCAGCTTCAGCGAGGCCATCGCGCTGCACGAGAAGGCCACGGCCGCCGGGGACGCGCCGGCCGGGGCGCTCCACGTGTACTACAGCAACCGCTCGGCCGCGTACCTCAAGCTCCATGACGGCCGCAACGCGCTGCTGGACGCCGAGAAGTGCGTGGCGCTCAAGGCCGACTGGGCCAAGGGCCACTCGCGCAAGGGCGCGGCGCTGTACGCGCTCGGGCGCTACGCGGACGCGTTCCGGGCGTACAAGGACGGCCTGGCGCTGGATCCGACCAACAACGCCCTGGCCGAGGGCCTGCGGCTGGTTGAGCAGCGCATGACGGCGCCGCCGGGTGCCAGCAGCAGCAGCAGCAGCAGTGCCGTGCCACCACCGGCTAGCGCGAGTCGCGCCAGCACCTCCAGCAGCAGCAGTGCCGCCACCAAGAGCCTCCGCCAGTTCGCGCTGGGTGACAAGCAGTCGAGCTTCCAGCTGTTCCAGTTCGTGCTGCGCGTGCTGATGGTGCTTAATTTTGGGCTGTATTGGCTGCCGCTGGTGATTCCGGCGCCAGTGGCCTTCGGCAACTTCTTCAAGCTGGCGCTGATCAACAACCTGAGCTTCCTGGCGTTCACGCACGGCTTGCCGCGCTTCAAGGCCGAGTACGCGCAGCGCTTGGTGATGGATCCCACGACGCAGTCGGTGTTCTTCTGCCTCATTTTCTGGGTGTCGGCGCCGTTCTCGCTGGCGCTCGTGCCCGTGCTGCTGCTGGACCTCGTGCATCTGAGCGCGTACCTGTCGAGCCTTGTGCAGGTGCTGGGGCTGTGGCACTCGCCCGTGGTCGCCGCTCTTGCTGGTCGCGCTGCTAGCGCCGCTGCTCTCGTGCTGAGTGATCCAGGCTTCCCAGCTCTGCCAACGCAATCCAAGTGGGCCAAGCTCTACCATCGCATGCCGCAGGTGGCAGCCAACGTCGAAGTGGCCATCGGCCTGGCGCTGGTGCTGGAGCTGCTCACACCAGCGCGCAACTTCCTGCTCACGATGCTGTTCTGGCAGCTGCTCCGCGTGCGCTACATGATCTCTCCGCAGCTGCAGGAGGCGTTCCGCGTGCTCAACGTGTCCATCCTGCGCCTCACGACGCACCCGCGCTGCCCGCACATTGTGGGCACGCTCTACGCCAAGGTGCAGGCCGTCGCCGCCAAGATGACGGACATGAGCCAGTACCAAGCGGCGGCTAACGGCGCAAGTGGCGGTGCGGCGCGTCCTCGCTGCTCGGTCATGTGAGCGCCGTCCCAGAAGACACAGCGATAGATACTTGAGACCCAACCTACCAACTAACCCAGCTTGGAGATATGAACTACGATTCCAAAATGTGTGTGGCTTGCTATTGTGTGGTGGGTTGCCTCCTAGTGATAGAGAGCGTCCGCTAGAACGCTCGATGTGAGATGCCTAGCGACGCCGCTTGCTGCGGGTGGTGATCATCTCTTCCTCTGTGGACGAGTCCGAGTCGTCGATGACGATCACTTCCGACGGCCGCGGTGCCTCACGCTTGCGCTTGGTCGCAGTTGTGTTGACGAGCGCAGCAGCAGTCCGGAACGCACTCACGATCGACGCTTGGCGGCGTGACCGAGTCGTCGGCGCAGTGGGCGCTGCTGACTTGCTCGGTGACTCGGACTCCGCTTCCGAAAGCTGCGCTGATTTGGTTTGTCTCCTTGTTGCACGCCGCTCGGGTGTCGGTTCGATGACTTCCACCGCTTCGTCCGTCGAGTCATCGACGCCGTCACCGTCTTCAGCACTTTCAGCGTCGTCGACCTCGACAACCTCCTCGAGAGCCGCCTCAGGCTCGTCGTCTGCGTTTTCAATGCTTGGCTCCGCTGCTTCTTCGGCTTTAGGGGCCGTAGACGACGGCGCAGCAGCATTGTCGCCAGCTTCAGAACTTGTTTCCTTGGGTTTTTCGGTGCTAGTTGCTTCGCCGTCTGCCTCTGGAACAGCATTTACTGCGTCCGACTCGCCGTTCGACTCTGGATGAGGAGATTCAGCTGCTTCGGTCTCGCCGTTGTCTTCTACGCCGGCAGCGTCGTTGTCTTCTACGCCGGCAGTGCCGCTGTCGGTCGTTTCTGTCGCTGTTGTATCCTCTTCCTCCTTACTTGTACTGTCGGCCGTTTCTGTTAGATTCGTCGTAGTTTGCTGCTGCAATTTGTCCGCGGTCGCACGTGCGTCTTCGCGTCGAAAGTGATCGGCGATCGCACGTGCGCGGTCGCTAAACTGTGGGTCTTCCTCCTGCATCGTCCGTATCTCCTGCAGGGCCATGACGAGTTTACCAAACCTGCGGCTTGGCTGACTCTGTCGAGGCAACAGTGTCGATCGACCCAGGTGCTCCTTCACACGTCGGCGCGTCTCCACTTCAGCAATGTCGCGTTCGCGGCGAGCTCGCACACCAGCATTGAACAAGAAGTCTTCTTGTCGCATGCACTGGATGTCCCGGATGCGCTGCATCGTTTCCTCCATGCCAGAGACCCTGGGTTTGGCGATGGTCGCGGCACGCTCAGCCTCACGTTGCTTTTCCAGTTGGCGCAGTCGCGCTTTCTTCAGCACGGTCGTCACTCGAGCCAAGACCGTCGTCACGTGGTTCTCAACCCACGTTGTGCTTGGGAACAGCGTCACGCCGGTCGTCGTAGCAAACAGCGGCAGGCGCCATACGTACTTGAGGTAGTCGTCCATGCCGTAGCACTCGATGCCCTGGATCAGCAGGATATCGTGGCGAGGGGATTTCCACCACGTCGGGAAGTCCGAGTTCCCAGGCTCGGACCGCATGGCACCCACGACGTGGCCGATCACCTCCACGAGCTTGATTGGCGGGAGCACCAGCACCTGCGTGCGCAGGCGGCGGAACATGTCGATTCGGTTCACGAGTCGTCGACATTGCGTCAGCGTGAGTTCCCACCTGCCGCGCTCGCCACCAAGAATTGAATTCCTGGCCGACGGCGTCGGGTCAACGATTGCCTCGACTCCAGGCATCTGCGCGCGTAGCCGGCAGTAGCGCTCCAAATCTTGTGCTTCTCTGTGCAAAAGATCGAGAGAAAAGAGCGAGAGCTGGAGCAGCCGATCCTCCACGAAGTAGCGCCATTTCTCGGCGCGTTCAGCTTCCGAGCTGTACGCACGAGCGTCTGGAATACCATACGCAAATATGAGCTGCGCGAATCGGTTTTGCTTGGCAACGATCAGGGAAGAAGTTACGCGCGGCTGAGCAAATGATGGCAACAGTGTCGACGGTTGGTGGGCAGTGGGTGGGCCTGCTGCAGTCGTTGGATGGTAGACATTTCGGCAAGTTGCGGCTACTGCTGGGACGTTCTCTGCAGGCGATGGACTTCTCGATGGCACCTCTGGTCTCGTGACTGGGGAAGGTTTTCGCAAGTACGTCCGTTCAACATACGATGCCTGACTCGCCATTTTGCGGCTGTTGCTCCAGACGGAAACGATGACTTTCAAGCGCCGGATGATCGCTGCGCACGTAGGCCATTGCGTAATTGGCGTTGATACCGCGCGGTCTCCAAACAGATCAGCGCTTGCCGTCATCGATACAGGGAGAATACGCATCATTTTCGGCCAGCCGTGATAGTAAACGTGATGGAGGAGCGCGACATCATCCACCAAGGAGATCCACCACGGAGCCACCGTATGTGGATTGTCTGGATCTGGCATATACAGCAGCGTCTTCAATGCCTTGCGAAGATCACTGTCGCTGAGAGCCTGTGCATTCGAATTGAACAGCGCGCGTTTTGTTGGACTTGAATGAGCGCTGGCTGTGCCATTGTTGGCCAAGTCTTTGCTGTCTCCAGAGGTCTGTGGTGGGACTGCAGCAGAAGCTTTAGCAGGACCGCTGGCTCCTTCGACAGTCGCCGATGCAGAGTCTGCAGACTTGGAAACCTCATTGGGCTGCGATGCATCATCCATGGACGGTGGTTCTGTCATCGGCGTTGTTGCAGTAGTCGAGGCTTCGCCGTTGGGTTGCTGGACGTCATCCTTGGACGATGGTTCATTTGTCGACACCCCGCTTGCAGAAGTGGATTCAGCGTTATGAGTTCCAGCTGGCCCCTTGTCTTTGTCAGCTTGACGCTTCGGCTGCGGCAGATTCTGCTCTTTCGGCACTGGCAGGTTCTGCTGCTTCGGTTCGGCAGGCAGGGTCTGGGTGATCAGGAGTGACCTCACGTGATCTCGATCCCTCGTGTGCTGCAGCCTTCGCACGACGGTCATCGTTGCCGCCCACGGCAGGAAGTTTGCCTGAACGATGCAATTCAGCTGGTGAACGCGTTCAATCTGCAGCAGCCTCGTGTTTGCTTCTCGCTCCGCTTTCACACTTCCAATGGGCTTCTTCAGAGGAGGTGGGATGGGGATCTCCGTCATCGACTTTGCGCCCCAATCGATCAGCACAGCAGAAAGAACTCGGAAACGCTGGACGTACGAGTCCAGGGCTTGTTGGTACGTCATTGGGGCAGGAGTTGGTTGACCCGTACTTGCTGCAATACCAGCGATGAGAGGGTCGGACGGATTGAGTTTCGCGTTAATGTAGCTGGTCGCCGCCGTTCTCGCGCAACTTGCAAGGTATTCCTGTCCAAGCTTCTTCACGTCTTGGGTTGGATACGCTTTCAGCCCCGGATACTGGCGCTGAATCTCTGTCCATCGCCCGTAGCCGAACGTCGCCAGTGCATCTGCGAGTATCTCCGAGTACGCGTAGATCGCTCGGAGCGACCGTCCTTTCTTGCTGCGTGCTGCTTCGAAGTCATCATCCACCAGTTCATCGGTGTCTCCGTCGTCGGAGCTAGATGATTCACCACTTAGTACAAATTCGTCGTTGTCTTTTTCCTTTGGAAGTCCTTTTCTTCGCTTGAACACTCGCGACTCATCACCACTGTCGTCCTGAAGATAGGATTTGACTTTGCGACGACAGCGCCGTTTCTTCAACGGCGATGGCTCCGATGGTTTGTCGTCCACACCGTTCAAACCCACCACTTTCGTCCAAAAATCGGGATCATCAATGGAGACCGCTTCGTCTGGATTGGTGGAACTCACGAAAGTCGCCTTCGAAAAGGACGACATCAATCTTTTCTTTCCGTCCGTCTGCTTCTTCGGGTCGTGAACGATCTTCGTACTGCGACTCAAGATTTGATCAATGCTTTCTTCGCTGAACTTTTTGCTGGCTGCCTCCGCCTCGCCTTCTTTCTCTTCTCGGAACATCTCGTACGCCCCATATTTCAGCAGACTTTCGATCTCATCGCTGGACATCGCAGATTTGGCAGACGGTTTCTTCGACGATCCGGCTAACAGTGGAGGTGCCTGATTTCGGATCCCGCCTAAAACTGCCTGATCAAGACCTAGCTTCATCGAAGCTTGATGGAACATGTGAAGCTCGTATGTCTTGGACGTCAGCAAGCGGTAGATCTTCACGCTCTTCTTTTGCCCGATTCGATGGCATCGAGCTTGAGCTTGCAGATCATTTTGTGGATTCCAGTCGCTGTCATAAATGATCACAGTGTCCGCAGCCGTCAGGTTGATACCGACACCGCCTGCTCGCGTGCTTAAGAGCATGACAAATGCCTGGCTGTCGTTGGCGCAGAAGCGATCAATGGCAGCTTGGCGCTCGTTGCCAGTGATATTTCCATCGATACGTTCGCATCGGTAGTTGCGTAGCCGCAAGTAGTCCTGCAGAATATCCAGCATAATCTTGAACTGAGAGAAAATCAGCACGCGGTGGCCGTTTTCTCGGAGAGGTGGGAGCAGCTTGTCAAGCAGAACCAGCTTTCCGGACGTGGTGACCAGTAGCTCGCGGATCTGCGTGTTGATCTCTTCCTCGCTTCCGGGGGATTGGCGCAAACGCTCCACTTCGCGCTGTTCCATGCCTTTTATCAAAAATGGATGGTTACAGCATTTCCGCAGCTCCATCACAACATTCATCAAGCTGGGCGCATTGGCTTTCTTGCCGCCGCGCTGAAGCACAATTGACGTCAGTTCGTTGCTCTTGTGTGTCGATTCAACGCAAGCGATCTCTTACCGCCAGGAATTCTGTGTTCCTCTCGTAGATGGCACGGTAGTATTGTTTCTGCAGCACAGTCAGTTCAACTTCGATGATGGTCTCCTCCTTCGGAGCAAGCGACTTCTCCACATCTTCCTTCATTCGGCGCAGCAGGAACGGCTTCAACTCTGAATGAAGCCGTTCCACTTGAGTTGAGTCCTTCAAATCGCCGTAGTTCTCCAAAAACTCCTCCATCGAGTCGAACTTCTCCCCGTCCAGAAAATTCAACAGCGTCCACAGCTCTTCGACGTTGTTTTGAAGTGGTGTGCCTGTTAGCAGCAACACGTTTTCGTAGGAGAAGCTCTTGTGCATGGCTGTCGACAGTTTGGAATTGCGATTCTTCAGGCGATGCGCTTCGTCCACGACCATTACTTGCCAATGAATACGAGCGATCTTGGAGCAATCAGCGGCACAGCACATTTCTGGGGTTGTAATGAGCACATCAAAGCGGTAGAATGGCTGTTCGTAACGAGACTTGGTTTTGGTGCGCTTGCCTGTCAGCTCTGCTTCTCTCGACAACTCATCCTGCGAGAGGAAGAACTCGAAGTTCTGGATCACTCCTCGCGCATTTTGCGTGCCGTGATAGACGATGGCGTTCAGATTTGTCCAGCTGTTGAATTCACGTTGCCAGTGTGCGAGCGTCGACAATGGGGCGACGATGAGATACGGGCCGGGGAGGTTTTCTACCACCGCGAGGTGATTGAGGAACGACACCGTTTGTACGGTCTTGCCGAGGCCCATCTCGTCTGCGAGCATCGAGTTTCGTCCGTGGTACCAATTCAACAGCATCCAGTTGACACCAGTGAGCTGGTAGTCTCGCAATTCAAAAGACTGTTCGGACTTGAACGGCGGTGGGTTGGCGCTGGTGTAGCCGCGAAAGTCGATCCTGCGCTTTTTGCTGCTGGTCGACTTGCCAGAGGACAACATCGTGCGCTGATAGCGAATCAATGCTCCTTTGAGTCGTTCGTGGTAAGCCTTGACCGCCTCGTCGTCTCGAACGTCGTCCTCACGCTCCCATGTGATGTGATCGTACGACAGCGCTTTCCACTTAATCAAAATGAATTTGAGATCGCGGGTGGCTTCGTCGTCATCTTCGACGGGACAGAAATCATCTCCAGGTCGATCCTGGATGTCCAGCACGCGGTCAACGATGCGGAACTCTGGGTTAAAGTACTCGTCGCCATGGATCGATTCTGTGAACAGACCATACATCTCCTTCTCGCGGAAGCGCTGGATTTTGCCGCGAGCGTGTTTTTCGTACTCCACCAATGCCTTCTCGGTCTCCCAGCTCACGTGGATGTACGACAGCTTCTTCCACTTGATCAAGAATCGCTCCTCTTCTTCCTTCTCGCGCTCCGCAAGCGAAGGTTTTGGAGCCTTTGGTGGAGTTGCTGGCTTCGCAGCCGCTGTTGTCGTCTCCTCATCTGGGTCCATGCCGCCAGAGTTTTGAAGAATTCCCAGATTGTCCTTCGGCGTGGTGCTCGCTGTCTGGCTGCTGCTGGCAGCCGCAGGCTCCTGGGGCTTGTCACTCGCCGCCGGCGCGCTCTGGGTTTTCGACGACGCATCTTGTTTGGCTTCCTCCTCGTCCTCGTCATCGCTCAAGAAGATTGAGCTGTTGGTCAGGAAACGCGTTGTTCGTCCGCGACATAGCTTGTCCCATTCCTACAAACGAACCATGTCAGTGCTGGCAAAATGGTGAGGGTGCCAATACAAGCAGTGCGGGGTCGACCTTGCGTGTGTGCACTTCGCGAGCGAGGATTTTGTCAATGACGAACGCGTTTTCGTCGTCGTCATCGTCGTTCTTGTCCGCAGAAGATCCGCTGTCGCTCTCGCTGTCGCTTGCGGACGACTCGGCTGCCACGTTGTCCTCCGAGTCGTTGCCGCGGCGCCGAGCGCGTGGTGCCGACGCCTTCTTCTTTTTCCGTTTCTGCGCGTCGCTGCTCGTGCGTCGCTGCTTGCGCTGTTGTTTCTACGCGCAAGTCGTGAGCTCGTCTGCCAACGATCCCACACAGTCACATGCCACCGATCCAGCTTACCTGAGCCACGGGTTTGAGCGCTTCTTCTTCCTCTTCTTCTGTCGCTTTGCGTCCAAAATGCTCCACCGCTGTGCGCGTCCGCGAACTGCGTCGTCGATCCGACTCCTCTGACTGCCCGTCCGTGGACGATTCGTCGTCCTCTTGGTCTTCCGCGTCATCGTCCGCCTCTTCTCGTGCCGCAGCCTCCTGCGTTCGCCC
Source organism: Lagenidium giganteum (assembly GCA_002286825.1). Classification (NCBI taxonomy): domain Eukaryota; phylum Oomycota; class Peronosporomycetes; order Pythiales; family Pythiaceae; genus Lagenidium; species Lagenidium giganteum. The sequence continues at coordinate 123,483 of NSDO01000203.1, read as the reverse complement.
ATGATGCAGTCAGATGTCATCCGCTCCCGCTCTGCCGCGACATCCATCCACTTGGCCACCGACCTCATCGAGCTCAAAGTCCTCGTCTTCCACTTTCTTCCTCCGTCGGCGTGTTCGTGGCCCCGTTGACTCGTCCACCGCTGTATCCTCAAGCTGCTCTGGCGACGGCGCTGCCGCCATCTCGTCTTCCTCGGAGCTTGGCTCCGAGTAGTGAATAGCGCGGCGAGTGCACAATTTCGGCCGGCGCTGGATGCCACGATACGCGTCAATGAGGTCGTCATGAGCCACCACCCACGTCGTGCATTTCATCCACTCACCTCCTGCTCGTCGTCCGAGTCGGACAGGTCGAGCTCAATGAGCGCACTCATTGCGGTTGGCTGCAAGATCGTGGCGGTCAGTGCTGCATCCATCCATCCATCCATCCATTCGCCAGCGTCTTACTGCGTGGCAGCGGTCGTGGGTCCGCACCTGCTGTCTGCTGTGGCTGTGGCGGTCGTCGTCACCGTCGGGGTCACACCGAAGCCGTCGCCGTGGCCGTCGCCGTCGGTGGCCACTGCGTGCCTTGAGAGTACTCCTTGTTCGCGCGCGCGCCAAATAACCAGGTTTGGCGGGTCCTTGTCAACAGAACCCACCAGGCCCATCCAGGCCGTCAGCACAATCTTGGCGGGTCACGGCCAGGTCGACGGACGTCGGGGTGAGGGGGAGATCGTGTTAACAGCGTTGGAAGAGGTAATCCATCTGACATGACTCCTACCCCTTTTGGAGATGGCAGTGGGGAATCGGTGACTGACTGGAGCACCAACGCGCCGCGATGACGACGACAGCGGCGAGGAGCAGTGGTGGCGGTGGTGAAACGAGCGGCGCACCGCTCAAGAGCGCCATGGACGACAAGAACCAGCAGCAGCAAGGCCGCGGGAGCGACGCGTCGGACGCCGAGGACAGTACCGAGTGCCGCACGTTCTTCCGCGTGCACAGCCTCAAGAGCTTCGAGTCGCTTGCGGAAGACGAGGAGTTCTACGTGCGGTATAAGATGATGGCGACGGTGGCAGCGACGGTGGTGGTGTGTGGGTGCTGACTGGCCCTGTTTGTTGAGCAGCGAAGATGGGATGATCTCGGTCCTGCCGATGGATGACAAGCTGCGGATCGACAAGCTCACGCGGTTGCTGGACAAGAAGGAGCGCGTGAGTCGCAGCAGTGCATTGTGTGGAGTGGTGCGGATATAACTGATGCGCTGTGGTGGTGGTGGCGATGGCAGGAAACGCGCCAGGCAGCCGAGTACGGACTCAGTTTGCTCGAAGCCAACGACGAGCTGCAGTTGCAAGTGTCGGCGCTCAAGATCCAGCTCGAGTCCGAGGCGGCGGAGCTCGTCGCAGAGCGAGATGCCTACGCTCGGCGTCACGAGCGTGCTATGGCCGAGGCGGAGAGTTGGAAGCGCAAGTACACGCAGCTGGAAGAGGACACGTACGACATGCGCGACCGCGTCGAGAGCGTGCTCAAGGAATGCCGCTGGGAAGACGACCGAAACAGCGAAGTCATTCGGACGCTCGAGGCTCGCGTGGCCGAACTGGAGGCATCGCTTGCGCGTGCTGAACTGACCGATGCGCACGTGTCGCGGATGGGTGCCCGCCGAGCTAGTCAAGTTGAATTGCGGCAACAGCAACAGCTGGCGGAGTGCGAGGCAGCGCGCCAGAGCGATCGCTCGTATGTAGCTCGCCTCGAAGCTGAATCCACGCGATGGCAAACACTGGTTGAACACCTCAAAGGTGACGTTGCGCGCCTTCAGGCACTCGCGTCGGAGAACGCAACAGCGATGGAGACCCAAACAACAACGATCCAGACGCTCGAGACACATCTTGACGACTGGCGACGAGAGTGCGCAGCAACGGCCGAGTTGCTACAATCCGCGCAGTCCAAGTGCACGCGTCTGCAGCGGGAGCTCGCACTGCTGGAGCACGTGTCGTACTTTTCGCTCGCTGTCATCGATCGTGACACTGACGACGACAGCGACGGTGAGTCCCAAGATGATGGCCAGCCCCAAAGCAAGACCGACGCCATTTTCGAGAAAGCACTCGAGCAGGAAGGAACGCCGAGTGCGTCGTCCCCAACGGCGTTTGGACGATCGATCTCGCAGACGCAATCGCCGTCGCCGTACGCGCCATTCCCACGCACTATTCGCACGACCAGCGGTGGGCGCGTGGCAGTGACACCATCGACCATCGCGACACACGAGAAGTTGCATCACTACTTCCACTTAGCAGCGCTGAGCATCATCCATGAGAACGACCTGCATGAACAATGCTTCCACTCGTCAAGCAGAGCTACCATCGATACATGGTACCGAGAGGTAGTGGCCAAGGACGTGCCATTTCTCGACTGGCATTCGTGGCTGACCAAGCGAATCAACGACACGGTGCGCGCCGAGGATGGTGACTCGGACTCTCCTTCTGGCTCCGGCTCATCGTCGGAGTGGACGTGGGCGCCACGCAACAGCTTTGCTGACACACTGCGACTGCTGTCTCGCCGCCGCTTGAGCACACCTAGTCCGCCAGCAACAGACAAGGGACGCACGCATCCATCGGGTATTCCGCGGCCAAAGGCATGGTCGACGCTGACGGCACGAGCTAGCGCTAACAACAGTCCACCAGCGTCTTTCTCAATGGCACGGTCGTTCTTTGGTTTGCTTGGCAAGAAATTATCAGACGAGCTGTCACCCACACCGGGCCCGTCCGCACGCTCAGATGCGCTGGATGCAGCGCCCACGGCATAGCGAAGCGATGTTGTGATAGATAGTGGGCTAGAACAGGAAAGGCCGGTGGTTGTAGTTGCCTGTGGCTATTTTGTAGACAACATCCGCTAAAGCATGAAGCTGCTGACATTGATGGATGCAATGAGCCCCATACCAACGAACGCGAGCAGATTGGCCATTTGGTCGGGCAGGTCTCGGAGCTGTTCGTTGCGGAAGGCTTCCGAAATCGTCTTGACCTTGGACATGGTGAGCATCAGCAAGACGTTGGGTGCGTGGCCGAGGACGATCGCATAGAGCAACATCAGGCCGTAGCCAGCTGAGGTAAGGAGTAGTGTTGTCTTGAAGCTCCACTCGAAGCCCAAGCGCAGCGCGAGCGACGATGGTCCTCGACCTAAACGACGGACGAATGGCACGTCGCGAGCGGACTGCACAACCTTTTACAATCAAGAAATCCCACGTCATGATACCGCCAGACTTGCAAAAAGACAACCACATACGTGTACGTACCTGGAACGCCAGTGTCAAGAGGAAGACGACGTTCGCGTACATGATGACCGACCATGGAGCCGCGTCGTCGATGAGATACACTGCCGTCGCCGTCATCACGAGGGGGCCAGCGGCTGTTGCGAAGACAAACTCTTCGACAAACACATAGTTCAACTTCTCTCCGCTACGGCAGTACAAGAACGACACGAGAACCAAGCCCACTAAACCACCGCAAACGGATGCGGTTTTGTCGAGGGCTAGATACGAAATGGCGAGGATCGCCAGCATTGCAGCTAAGTAGACGAAGGACCAGAGCTGCACGAGCTTCTGCGACAGCAGGCTGAACGAACAAACACACACAGTCAGGATGGAAGACATTGGCGTGCATGTGAATTGTGGACTCACTTGATGACCACTTTGTGTTGCTCCTGCGGCTTGCCAATGGCGGTGGGGGCTGCTGGCTGGAACGAGCGATGGAGGTTGGAATAGACGCTGTTGAGATTGGCGATCATCTGAACAATCATGGCCATGGCCACAGCCGCCAACACATCCAATCGAGCGAAGGAGATTCCTGGCATCGCAGCACATTAATATTTTCATCAAGTACACTGAGAGCGATGGCATCGGGAACACGAAAATCATACCATGCGAGATGCGGAGGAGGCTGACTGTGATTACAACTGGGATGGCGGACGCAAACAGCGACCATGGCCGGATGGCTGCAACCTTTGCACATGAATGTGGTGGGTCAGTTCATTTGCAAACCAAGTCGGCTCAACGAAAATGGCGCGGACATACGACGCTCTTGACCGGCTGCATGGTGACTTCGATTTGATCCCCACACGCAAGACTTCACAAAACAATACCAAATGATACACAACACAAAATGCTCTTGTTTATGTGGGCCACACTAATAGTCCGTCGCGGTGAACTAGGTTTCTGTTGCCAAACTGGGCCTATCCCGTGATAACTCGGACACCTAGCGTGGAAACTTGGTGGATGCTCTTAGTGCCGGGCTGGCGAATGAACATCATATTGGGTGGCACCTTCATCTCACGCGAGATCCACTCGACCGTCACGGGCGTGAAGGCGCCGCCAGGCACGGCCACCGATACGAAGTCGATCTTGAGCTTGGGGTACATGAGGTCGAACATGCTGACCATGTCACGGAAATCCTGCAGCAGTGTCTCGAGGCGTTCGTGGCGCTGCTTGTCGGCGTCGGTGACGAGCTGTGCTGTATCGATCTCTTCGCACACGTGCACGATGCGCAGGTTGTGCGTCTGCTCGTTGTTGCGAACGTACAAGATCGCCTTGTTGACAACCGACAGGTCGGGCGACTTGCATAGGAACACGACCGGCGGCAGGTGAATCTCCTGAAGCACCTTGGCAATGGTACGACCACCGCGGGCGCCCGTGTGGTGCTTGTTCTCGGATGCCTGAGGGCGCGATGGACAGATCTTTTGCATCAGGTAGAGCAAGATGCGGAGGATGAACACGCGCTCGAGCATGAGGAACATGACGGCCGCGAACGAGATGAAGTAGATTGCGAAGTACGTCAAGATCGTAGGGTCACCCAGGAGGTTGCCCAGCAGCCCAGCCAACACCATCAGCAGGCCAAAAATGCAGCTCCACCATGGCGCGTTGACGTCGCGTGGGATCTCTTCGCGCTTGAGCTTGAGCAACATGCAGCCAAAAGCAAACAGGGACATAACACCCAGGAAGGCGAAGGTGAACACGCCAGCCAGGATTGTCGCGTCGGCGTTGAGCAGAATGACCAAACTAGCCTGGAGACCGAAGAAAAGTAGGATGATGTGGTGGTTGGTCTTGCGGCACTCATTCTCGTGGGTCAGGAATGCTGGAAGGACGCGGTCGAAGGCAAGACGACGCACGAGTCCCGTAATGCCCACGTACGACGTCAGGACGCCACCAGCAAGCACCACAAATGCATCAATAGAGACCCAACGCTGCAACCATGGGCCACTCGAGACGTGAGCCATGATGGCCAGCACTGTGTCCTTGTTGTTGTAGATGCCCGTGGGCCCCTCCAGTGGCAGCACGGCCAAAGACAAGACCGACAACAGCACATTGTAGAACGTCGCAAACAGCCACATGTTACGCAGAGTCTTGCGGAAGACACCTGGCTCCTGCTGCTCCACGAACTGAGCCGATGTCTCGAAGCCTGTGATGCCGAGCATGGCCGAGCTGTAGCCGAAAAAAAGCGCCGAGAGGAAGTTGCTCTTGACACGACTTCCCGCCACGTCGACATCTGGGAAATCAGTCTTCATGTTGTCCCAAAAGATATGCGGGTTCTGGAACGCGTAGATCGCCGAACACACGGACAGGAGCGACAGTGTGATCACGTGACCGACGAAGATGACCAATGCCACCTGCGCGCTCTCACCGATGCCGATGATCGACAGCAGCGCGAACGCAAAGAGCAGCACGATCGTACCGAACACGATCGGAACTTCAACCTGGGTGTTGAGATAGGACATGGCGGACGTGGCCGATACGACGCCGGTTGCCAAGTACGAGATGATGCCCAGGGTGGCTGCAACGGCCGCCACGCGCTTAGACGTCGTGTTGAGTAACACGTTGTACGAGCCACCGTTGAGTGGAATTGCAGTCACGGCTTCTTCGTAGATGTAGCGAAAGAAGTAGAGCACAACGGCCACCAGCACCTGCGTGAGCGGAGTGATCTTGCCGGCCTTGATGGCGACGATACCAGACGAGTAGAGCACGCTAGCCAGAATGTCGTTACCACAGATGGACGTGGACGGCCACTCCGATAGCAAGTGCTTGCTGGTGTCCATGTGCGCCCGAATGTCGTCGAGTTCTCGCTTGGGCGCGCTCATGGCGCAGGCTTCGCCATCATCAGGGTAGATCCATTCAGGAAGATCCGGGTTGTTGCTGACGTCATCATACTGCATCATACGCGCCTTAAAGTCGCGCAACAGCAGACCACGCCCAGGTGACGAGATCTCCAGCAGGTGCTCATCGCCGCCGCCACTGCGGTCTTGGCTAGCGGCGCGTCCGAGCAGCGCCTCGCGCAGGTCGTCCCCTTCGGCTTCCATCTTCACATGAAGGGGTCACTCGAGCAGACGGGTTGGCGGGTCTGACCTGCCGTCGCATGGGTTCAACCCGGGTCCACTGACGTGGCGGGGTTCGACGGTTGTGTGGCGGTGGCGCAGGCCCAGTGGACGAAGAGCATCGCAAGCGGTCGAATGGAACAAAGGTGGTGGCTGAGATGACATGTCGGTGCAGTGATGGTCCTCATGTGTCTAGTGTTCTATTTATCGGCACAGTTTACACAGCGGCAGCGCTTGCTGGTACTACTTACTTTGTACTTCTACGATTTCTACCTTCAAACTATTGGGGGGGGGGGGGCGCGCTCCGCTCAGGTCGTCAGCATTGTGATCGAATCCAGTCGCGGGCGCTTGGTGGCTTCGGCCATGCAGTTGCTGATGGAGAATGTGCGCTCACGCTTCCGCAGTGGCGAAGATGACAAATCCACACGAGACTGCTCTGCTGTGGTCGACGAGGCTTCGTTGCGGTTGGCTTTGTAAAAGAAGTCGAGCAACAAGCCCACGGCATTTGCATCGTCGCCCAAGCCTTCCACAGACTGTCTATTCCGGCGCGCGTTGAAGATGTTCGCAGCGTGGATCGGGTTGCTGGTTGGCTCGGACGCGTCCGACGCGGCATCGTCATCTTCATCCGAAGAGCCATCTTCGCTCGTGGTTCTGGCGCTTGAGGAGAGGTTGCTGGCTGACATTTCACTGGAGCTAGAGTCACCGTCGTCGACAGTCGATGGGATCTCCTCTTTGTTCTCTTTCAGGCGCTTGATGAACGCAGATTCGAGCGCAACCAGCTCGAGCTGGGCCTGCATGATCTTGACGCGCGACTCCGGCGTTGGGCTGCATGGGCGAAACACTTGCTTGCCGATGCACTCGCCACCTGTGAACTTCTTGGTAATGCGCATCGGCTCGCAATTCAGCTTCTGAGACAAATAGAGACGCAGCATCGTGCCGCGCTCAATCGGCAGCACGCCTTCCTTAAAGTACTCGGTCAGGCGGGCCGCATACCGAGACTCTTCCTCGGACCATTTGCCCTTGCGCAAGCCTGGTCGCGCTTTGCTCTTGGTCGATCGGCTCGACGCCTTATTGGCTCGGCTACGCTTCTGGGATGGTTTCTTGACCTTGGCCTTGAGCGTCACATCGTCGAATCCTTCACTCGTAGACGTCTCTCGCACACACACATTGCGCGCGTCATCGACCGAACCGTGGTGATGAGAAGCGAGAGCTTCCTTCTCGTTGTACGAAGGAAACGCGCGAGCATCGCGCGGCTCGGCTTCAGGTTCGGCTTTGACGAGGGTAGTGGTGGTGGCACGACCGGTCATATTATCACTGTGATTACCGCTAGCAAAGGCATTCGAGGTGGATTTGCAGTGCGATGATGGAATAATAAAACGCAACGGCGCCAACGGCGCTGCAGCAGACGCTTCGCCGACACCCCGTTCGCGCACCACAGACGCAGCCGCTCCTGCAGATGGAAACACTGGCAGATGCATGGCCGGCAACGAGGGGAAGTGCGCACGCAGGCCAGGCAGACCCGTGGGCGCGAACGACACGCTCGGTTGCAGCGGCTTGGCACGTAGCGTGGTGGCGTCGGAGGTCCGGTGGATGAGCGCGTTCATGTCCATGGCTGACGGCGACGGACGTGGGGCGCGCTGGGGAGTTCTCTTCGACCGATCAATTGGGAAAGTGAAGGCTGCCGCACGACTGCCCCAGCGAGCGAGCGTCAACGTCGAAGAAGGAAGAGAGTGCTGACGCACATTCACCCGCCAACACACATCTCGCGATCGTGAGACCACGTGGGCGTATAAAACAAGCTATCATGAATAAAACACCCTCATCACGGTGGCAGAACCGCGCCACGATTGGCTGAAGCTGGCCCAGCGCTACGCCGGCAAGAGAACGAGTGGACGACAGAGCTTCAACCAGCGTGCTGATTCGCCCAAAGTGCGCGACACAATTGACGAAGCCAGGCGCCGATCATTGAACAAACCCACGGGAATAAAACAGTTGGCTTTCCAACATGTCGAAGTCGGCACAACTTCGAGTTGAAGTGGCAAACAGGGACCAACCACGAGAGACGGTTTTAAACGAGATGGCCGCAGTGATTGGCTCAAACGCGGGTGGTAAAAATATGATGGGCAGTATTCCCTCCAACTTCAACATAAAAGAAGCAAAGCTCGCGTGCATGCATGCAGGCAGCAATTTGGCAAATGCACGCATTCACTGCGTCAGGTCATCACTGAGATCCTTATCTGCATGGCCGACCAAACCGCATTGCGAAAGCTTAAATCCACGCCAACTTGGGACGGATGAACACGAGGGCTGTCTGCTTCGGCGCCTTCAACGTCAACGTCACTGGCTGCCGACGAACGTTTGTCTTCGGCGACTTCAACGCTCGAGGGAGTCGGAAAACCTGGGACTGGTCAGAGTTGAAGCGAGAAAAAGCCGCTTTCTGCCTGGTTCTACCCACGGAGGGCGCAAAGTGCACGGAGGGAAAAATCCAACCCTTGTTGTGATGCGCTTGTCGGAGCGATTTTCAGCGAATCACGTGTGCGAGATAATGGTTTTTCAACCAATAAGAAGCCAGAATACGTGTGCTGAATGCGAATTGTCGGAAATTCGCATTCACTCGCCACCATCTGCTTGACCATTCGTTCGACCGCTCCCTGGACTTGGGCGAAGCAGATTCATTCTCACAGAGACAAACAAACAAACAATGCACGTGGACGTGGATCTGTCGCGTGGGTGTCTGCACAAATGCTGGCATGCTTGCAAAGCCCAGTCGTGGAGTTGCGGACCACGAGCTGACGAGGAAAATTGACGTCGCTGCGACTGCGAAACGCGTGGCCATGTCTCGCCAAATGAATGTCGTTGGCTGGCTCCCATGCCTTCACGGAAACAAACTTTCACCGCCACCACCGGCGTTGACAATCCATCAACTTCGACGTCGAAGCACAGTCTTCAACGTGGCGGTGACAAAAGAGAGTGTGTGGCTGGAAGAAGTGGAAGCTGCGCCCTCGGCAGCAACATTCCCTCCCACCCACACACAACCAAGGACAAAAACTGTCTGGTGCAAACGAACTGCTCACAATTACAAAACGACAAAACTGGCTCTCTAACTCTTTTTGTGTGTGCGCACACCACGCCTCCATATGGTAGTTGGTTGGTTGCATGCTGAGGTGAGTGCCTGTGCTCACCCCGCATTGGCTTGTGCTTGCGTTCCTCGGACACAGTGGACATCAGTTCACGCCTTCGATGCGAGGCATGCTGATGACTGGAATCCGCGCAGACAAGCGCTCGAATCGCTCGGAGTGGTGCCCGTGCATGTGCAAATACGCGTTGCTTCGTTCGCAGACGCATGTGTTGCACGAGCATTCCACTTCGCCTGTGAGGCTATTCCCCAGCCAGAAGACGAGATCACACCATGGAATGTCGTCTGTGCATGGCTCATGTGACGGTTCTAACCGCACTCCATCGCTTGAATCGCCCCATGGGGATGACGCGCCGCGGTGTTTGATGCAGTTGGGGCTGCTGTTGAGCTCCATGGAGCATGACTGCGCTCTGGATCCCCACGCTGGGCTCTTGGTCGCAGAGCCATGATGTGTAACGAAGCCAAACTCAGCACACGCACCATCCGGCATTGCGATCATCGACTGATCCAATCCAGCCTTGAACGTTGCTTCGGACCACATGTCAATGTCCTCTGCGGCCAGCATGTCGCTCGTGTCCTTCTGGGCAAACAAGGGAGCCAACATCTCGTCGTGCATCTTGAGTGGGTTGGTAGCACTCGGGAAGCCGCTCATGAACTCGAATCCGGTCGAGATCTCGATGTTGTTATGTAGACGTGGATCTTGCCCAAACGTTGTCATCACTCAATACCTGGCTCCGGGTCACACAAACAAGAGGCCAGCGCTGCTGCTTCTGCTGCCGCACGTGCCCTCGGTCGCTCAGTGCCCCACGAGGTCAGAGAATTTGGAAGTGAGCCCCAGGCGACGGTGAGCGCTGGCTGGCTCCGGTCGGTTCGACGCCGCGCGAGTGGCCAGCCTCGCGCTTGCGTCTGCTTGGTCGCATGCACACGGATCGGCAGCGTGGCCCACAAGACTCAAGCCCTCGCCATGCCGCGCTGCAAGGGCTTCTCTGGAATCTATTACGGTCGCCTTTCGCACCACCACGTTTCTTCATTGGCGGATCCACCACCTAGGAGAAGGTCGCGACGGAAACCCTAACGGCCAGCGTGAACAACGCACCGGTGACCAGGCGCCACGACTCAGCCTCATGGTCTCGGATTGGTTGAAACCCGGCATCCGCTCCACGCACGCGCAATCGGCACGGCGCCGTGACTCGCTCGATCAGGCTACCTGTACCCGAGTCGGGTAAGTGGATCTTGGATGGCGAGCCAAGTCGAAGAAACGGCTTTCTCAGATTGCGTACCGTGGCGCGCAAAATCGAATGCCTTGCCCCTCGCTCGGCGTGCCAAAACATTTGCGAGTTCTAGCCGAAACGGTATTCTGGCTCTTGAGCGTGTTTGAAGCTGTTGCGAGGGTAGCCTGAGCGGCAAATGGCCGGCGGCCGGCCATCCACCGAGAGTCATCGCCGGCCAAGGTTGGCAAGCCAGCCGCGAGCCGAGTACGCGAAACGACACTGTGCATAACGAGAGGGGTTCACCGCCATAGACCCTGGTCCTACCTCCCAGCGTGCCTCGAGCACGACGATGTCTTGTGTGTGTGGCAGCTCGTCAATCATTCTGCGCACGCAACAATGCCATCTTCGGCGAGGATTCCTTGCTTTGTGTGGTCAGTGACAGCGCATGGCTCGCGCACCTGCGAGAACCAGAGTCAGAAGCCAATTCTTCTGCTTCCGCTGTCGCAGGACAGCAAAATTGAACGCAACTTGATCGCAATGTGGATTTCCACGCGTACGCATACATTGCGAAGGGCGAGGGGTGAACACATTATTTCTCGCACCCACGCATCGCGCCCCGGTATTCGTTTCGACTGGAGCAGCTGCAACCCTCCACCCACTCCTTCCATAACGCCCACGTCGTCATCTGTTGTCGAAGTTGGCATAAATACCCCCATTTTCTTCTCCCTCTTCCTCGTCTTCTCTTTGCGACGACATCCACCCCTCCATTGGCTTCCCCCAGCACTCAAGCCTACAAGATCCATGAGCCAAGGGGAGACGACTCTGCACAAGAGTGTATTCGACATCAGTTTCTGGCACCCGCATACCCCTTCGGAGGGAGTATGTGTGTGGGGTACAGGCAGATCAATCAACCCGACTCGATCTTGCATTACACCACCTTGACCTCCATCCACCACTACACCCACCCAGCATTTGAAAACAGATCTACTAACCATACAAAAACTGCGTCTCGCCCTTGAGGAAGCGACTCTCCTGGAATCGCCGCCGTGGCCAACTGCTTGGGCCGTTGCGCTCGTGGTTCTCGTCGTTTGCGTTGCTGTCGTTGCCGTCCATTCGTGCACCAAGAGACTTGGGAGCCTTTGGAACCGACGCCTCACTGGATACGCTTGTGTTATTGCCTGTGGTGGTGAATGACGTTTGCGAGCTCGGCGGTGCATTGGTTTGCAACACGAGATCTGAGAGCACCTGCATGCTATCACGTCGTAGAATTCGGACAGTCACGCCATGCTTTTCCCGCAAAATTGGGACCAGCAATTGCGCGAATCCTGCGGCAACTTCACTCGATAGATTTTCCAGTCGAAGTGGTGAGGCCTTGCCGGTGCCGCGAATGGCGTTGTGCAGCCAGTCAGTTAAGTGCATGATCTTGGACTTGTCTGTGGTCCAGTGATCCAGCAAGCATTTGATCAAAGGCGAGTTGAGATCGCCAGGCGGTGCTGGGTATGGAACATGTTCTTCAAACCACTCATCCTCGTCGTCATCAGCTTGCTCACGCACATTGCTGCGTGCATTGGAAGGAGGCACAGGTGTGTGCTCTGACATGCGCTCTGCGAGACGTTCACCACCTTCTTCACACATCGAAACGCGCGTAGTTGTCGCCATTTGGAAATCCAACGCTTGGCGCAAACTGGCGATTTCCTCTTGCGCCGCCTTGTTGCATTCTTCCACAGCCTTCTGGCTTTCTAGCGCTGCCGACCATTGTTGCTTGACGCGCTTGAGCATGTCCTTGGTCACACTTAGTTGCTCACGCAAGTCACGCACCTTCTGGCCCCATTCCTCTTGAGCGCTTTCAACGTCACCAGACAATGACATTGTGTCGGAGTTTGAGCGACTGCTTTGGCGACTCTCACTGGCATATGTATCAACTTCAAAACCATCATCACTTGCATCGGCAAGACTGGAGCACTTGGAGAGCTCGCTGCGGAGTGATTTCAACTCGTTGGCCAGTTTAGAGTTGGTGTGGAGGAGATCGTCTTGGACAGACACAGCCCCATCCTGGATAGGATGGACTGCGCATGTACAATCCATTGAGAATGGACGCGAGTCCGCAATTTGCTGTGGCAACCAGAATAGTGAGATCTACAGTGAATAATCGTTGGAGTATAGCAACACACACCTTGTACATCAAGTTCATCGATCGCAGGCTGTTGATCACAGCTCGTTCTTCTAGTTGCTCTTCTTCCAGCATCGTCTTGGCGTGCAGCAACTGCTGATTTTTCTTCTCGAGTTGGTCCAATTGTGTTTTGTATTCACCAACTTTCGCAGCCTTAAATCGCCACGTTTCAAGATCTTTCTTGAGGCTCTTCACCTCCAAGTTGAGCGAGTCATTCGCATCTGACGTATCCTGCCACTTTCGCAATAGCTCTTCGTAATCCTCTGCTGTGAAGACAGGGGCTTGGTTCGAGTCGAACAGGGATGCCGGATTCGAGATAGCGTAGGGCTCTTTCCGACCAGATTCCGTGATTTCCAGCAAACGCCGCTGCAGCTCCTCAATCTCTTGATTAGCTTTGTCCAGCAATTGTTCGGCACGCCGATTCGACAGCTCAGCTTCTCGCGCTGCCGCTTTGGCTTTAGATTCGCGATCAAGCGCGTCCGTTACGTGGTTGGCTTTGATGCGCAGTTCTCCACGCAGCGCGTTCACTTCCACAAGTGACTGCTTTCGTTCTTCTCGGAGCTTTTCGAGGTCCTCTTTGTTGGTACGCAGCTGCGAGCGTAGAGTGGCAAGCTCCTGTTCGGCCACTTCGAGGTGAGTACGCAGAGCCGTGTTTTCCGCGTGCAGCTCTTCATTTTTCTCCAACAACAAGATGCCAGCTCGTGCTGCCTTTTTCAAGTCATCTTCTTCTTCCAGATCAATTGCCTCCGATAAGTCTGCGTACGCATAGAGAATATATAATAAATACGTCGTGAGCCGCCACGTGCATGTCCAATGCGATGCCTCAAGCCAGTCGCAAAGCCGCTCTCACCTGACCGTCGATTGAGCAATCCAGCTTCTTCCAGTGATGACATCGGCACTGCTGTGCGTCGCTGGTCTCACTGCTGCTTGTGCTTGTGGCCACTGCGTCGTTCGTCGATGGCGGTCGCGCTCCAGGAATCCACTGAGCGCTCGCTTGTCTGGCTGTCTCTCCTGCGGTATGAAGGAGGTCGCACTTTCTCCAGCTGGCCTTGCCCTCAAAGGCGAAAATACCGGCGGATACCGGTATTTCCACCCGGGCCGGGTGACTCACCCAAATCTGTTGAAGTTCAATTGCGCGGCGGTGATGACCGACATGACGGCCGTTAAGAAGGAGCTGCGGAAGCAGATCGCGACGAGGCTCAAGCAGGCCGACTTGCGCGACCTCGCCGAGCAGAGCCAGTGTCTGACGGAGCGCATCTGCGCGCTGCCGGAGTTCCAGAGCGCACGCGCCGTCAGCGTGTACCTGGAGATGCCGCGCGAAGCCGCCACTCGTGGGCTGTTGACGCGCGCGTTTGAGCTGCGGAAGGAGGTTTATGTGCCCAAGATCGTCGGTCGGAGCGCAGAAGACATGAAAATGGTGCATGCGCTGTCGCTGGAGGATGTCGACGCCTTCCCGAAGGTGTGGCTCAAGTCGGATAGATGATGTGTTCGGAGCTGGCACTTATATATGTGTATCTCAGGACAAGTGGCAGATCCCAGACCCGCCAAATGCGTATGCGGATGGAAAAGAACGGCAAGATCCGATGCTGACAGCGGACTTGGACCTCATCCTCATGCCAGGCGTGGCGTTTGATCGGCAAGGCGGTCGCCTCGGCCATGGGAAGGGATACTACGGTCAGTTCCTTCACATTGTGGTTATGCTGGTGCTTTCGCATGGTGTGATAGTGAAAATGATGGCATTTACTTGCAGACTCGTTCCTTCGCCGCTTGTCTGAGCGACACACGGCCGAGAATCGCCCGATGCCTCGCACTGTCGTAAGGATTTTTTTTACTCCGATTGCTTTCCAAGCCCGCCATTTCTCACCACGGGATGTGATTTTCGCTGCAGGGGCTGTGCTTGGCCGATCAGCTTGTGGACCAAGTTCCTCTGTCTCCTCATGATCGACTGCTCGATGTGATCGTGACGCCGGAAGAGACCATCCGGGTCAGCAGCGATGGCTAGATTGACGCACATCACTGAGCGGCAAATGATTGGATGAAAATATACCCTTTAGCAGATGATTGGTTGAAAGGGAATCGGGTGAGCGCGCCACACAGCACACACACGTGGTCGATCTTGGAGCGCTGCCACAAGACCGGGCTCAGCCATCGCCACCGACCATGCGTCAGCACGCCGTTCGCTTTCTCCTGGTGCTTTGCCTCTTCGTGAGCGCCGTTGCCGGCAGAGATCTCTATGAGCTGCTCGGTGTCTCCTCGTCATCCTCGGAGAGCGAGATGAAGCGCGCGTACCGCAAGCTGTCGCTCAAGTATCACCCGGACAAGCAGGCCGCCGACGTGAGGGAGAAGATGAAGGAGGAATTCGTGCAGATCACCAACGGTACGCATGCACTGCCTGTGAGTATAGTGTTGCGGGACTCACATCGATGGAATGTACTGTGTCTCGCAGCGTATCGAGTGCTGTCCGACCCAGATCGTCGCCGCAAGTACGATCTCTACGGAATTGCCGACGAACAAGGCTTCAAGTACGTCCAGCGAGTTTGGATGGAGGTGAAATCTGTGATGGGTTCTTTGATGCTCATTGATCTGGTGGATTGTTCTTGCCGCTTGCAGGAACTTTGACGAAGCGTTCCGATTCGCGCATGACAGCGTGGATGCTGATTCCGTCTGGAGCTGGCTGGGTCTGTTGGCCGTCGTCGCTGCGGGTGTTCTGCCGATTGTGATCATGCAGCGTAATCGCACCAAGCCAGTGAAAAAGAGACGTGAGGTATCGCTTGGATGGATGGCGCTCATGTACAGCCAGTTGAACGAGCAAGATTGTGTGTGCTGCATTGTAGGCGCTACTAAGCCTGTCAAGAAATAAGCTCACGACAAAATCTGCGCAACCATTCAATCGTGAGTTCACTTACAAGCGCCGTCAATATATCAACAACCCAGCCATCGCATGTACGCAATGCGCACTATCAGTTGCCACCTGAGCTCATTGATCAGTGCGCTGCTTTGCATGCTTGTTGTAGAGGAATGACTGTGTTTGCCGATTAAGTTTTTGAACAAAATTTGAAACCTACCAAAGACTTGGAACCGCCATTCTGGAGATTCGGAATCAGCTAGTTCTTTGGTTCTTTGGCGGCGGCCTCAAGGATTGCAAAGTACACCTGCGGCTTCCTCTGCACTGGCATATGCAGCTTCTCAGTGGCATGAGCGACACGTAGCATGATGTCTTCGTCCCAATGGTTCGCCTGCAACTGCACCGAGATCGGAAGGCCTCGGGCGTCATAGTCAACTGGGATAGTGATGCCAGGCGTGCCCACCAGGTTTCCGTACACACTGAAGCGGAAGATCTGTCCGATCTGCTTGGCGTTCATCTCACCAACGGCCAGCGCGTCCAGAGGGATCTCTGGAGCAGTGACACCGGTGGTGGGCGTGACGAAGATGTCGGCCTTGCTGAAGACTTCGTCCTGGATCTGACGCAGAGCAAACGCACGCACTCGCTGCGACGCGAGGATGTCCATGGCGCTGAACGTACGTCCGAACGCCATGATACTAGCGACCTCCGGCGACAGTTCGCTAAAGCGACTGAAGTACTTGTCGATGTTTTGCGTCATTTCTGATGAGATGGTCATCGCGTGCGCCATATGAATGGCTGTGAGGTGGTCCAAGCGCGTCTCGACGAGCTGCGCGCCACGTTCCTGCAGACGCAACAAGACCTTGCCGACTGCTGCTGCGATTTCTGGTGCGGAGTGGTTGACAAATTCTGGGAAGTAGCCGACCTTGACGCCCTTCAGGGACTCTGTGTTGTCGAAGGAGCCGAGCTCCACTGGTGGCTGCGAGAAGCTGCGAGGGAACGTTGCATCGCCACCGCTCATGATTTGCATAGCGACAGCAGCGTCACGGACGTTGGTGGTGATTGGACCAACTTGGCACACGGACGGACAATCTGGATACACGGGAGGCACACGCTGGAATGTCGGTTTGAGACCAACCACACCACAAAGTCCGGACGGGATGCGGATTGAGCCGCCGCCATCCATACCCACCGCCAGCGGTAGCAACCCCGATGCCACTGCGACAGCTGAGCCGCTGGACGAGCCACCAGAGTAGCAACGCGGATTGTGCGGATTGCGGGCTGTCCCAAAGTTCATGTTGTAACCAGTGACGCCAGAGCCAATCTCATGCATATTGGCTTTGCCGACAATGATTGCGCCTGCAGCACGCAGGCGCGCGACTGGCACGCTGTCGTGCGCAGCAATACCAGTTTCTTGACCGATGAACGACGTGCCCACGGATGTGTGGTATCCTTTAACGTCGAACTCGTCCTTGATGATAACAGGGATGCCATCCAACACACCAAGAGGCTTGCCTTGAGCGTACCGAGCCGTCGATTCCTTCGCTTGCGCCAAAATGTCGTCGTCGTGGCGTTCCGCAAACGCACGCAACGGAAGTTCGGCCTTGTCAGACTCGTCAGCAGCTTTGATCAGCGCTCTCGCCACCTGCAAAGGTGTGAGCTCACCCGACTCGTAGCGCGACGTATAGTCGGCAATCGTCGAGTACTTGAAGCCCTTGGTGCTCTTGGACTCGCTCAATGACGCGTCACGGAAGGCAGTAATGGAGAAGGCTGGCTTGTCGGTCGAGGCGGCGACTGAAGTCTTTGGTTCAAGGAAAGGATAGTATAGTGGCGCATCTGGGATGTACGCCGCCAATCTGAATGATGGAGAGTGATGGAGATGGATGAGGTTGTGAAATGGAGGAATATGTGCATCGGATTAGACGATTGACCACTCACTTGCGCACTTCGATGACCTTGTTGTCGTTAGCGAGGACCCGACCCAGGATTCGACCAATTACTGGTGCGCGGAACAAGAACGCTAAAAGCTGCACGAATGATCATCAGCACGAATTATTGTTTGAAAGACGCCACGCACGAGAGTACCTTCAAGGGTGTTCCGAACAGACGAGGACTATCCAGGTCCGCGAGGTCATACCCCCCATCGTCCATGGTAGCAAACTCTTCCTTGAGCACTTCATAATCTGGCAAACGCTCCTTCTCTCCCAGCAGCATGAGTGCGCTGAAGAGCGCGACAACGAGCGCCACGATTACGGCGGTCTTCATGCTTCTTGTGCTCTGCGACCACAGCGCGCGATCGCCCCCCGTTTGTTGGATGGGAAGGGATTCGGCAATCTCTCGGGTCAAGATGATGCGCGGTCAAGATGATTTCCCAGGGACAGGGTCAAAAGTGGGTGCGGATGGAGTGTCCTACAAATAGCACAGTTTGTTTGTTTCTAGCACGGATTAAATAGCTGTGTTATTTCACACAGCGTTCAGATTTGACGGAAAATGCTTCCTCCAGAAATGAACGAACTTGCGTCACGGAGGGGCGCAGGCGCGTTTCGACCCAATCCCCGCGAAATCAATGCCGACGTTGGGCGTGCTCGGCAACAGCGCCGTGTCGATGAGCTCGTCGCGGTTCGCATCGATGCGCGGCAACGCACCGTCCATTCTTGGTTCCTCGCGGCTTTTGTCTCCATCGTTCGCGCTCCCAGACGAAGACACCGATGCCCAGGCAGCCGCGGCATCTCCGCAGCCACTGGCCATCACGTCGCCGCGCGGCGGCCCAGCGGTAGCTGGATCCTCGGGTGGCCACTCGGGTCGTAGTCATTCGTGCGACTCGTGCACGGAGTTGGAGACCGAGTTCGCTGCCGCCGTGCTCTTCGTCGAGTCGTACCAAGGCACGCTTGAATGGGCATGACATTGATGGGGTAGAGAGCTTTGGCTGACTAGTACCCTGGTGCTTGATGGTGGCTGGCTACCCGCCTAGGTCCTCATCGCATCCTCACTCAAGAGAACTCTACCCCCAAGAAGGAGTTCTATGCGTATTGCCAGCAGGCGACCATTGGTCCATGCCCAGCCACGCCACCACCCGGAGCGATGACAAAGCTGGAGCTTGCCAAATGGTGAGTGGTGATGTGGATGCATCGTTGGTAACAAAGGGATCTCAACAGTGTGTTTACACCAGGGAGAAGTGGCGTAGCTTGGGGCAGATGACCCGACAAGAAGCCATGAAGCGGTACACAACTGCACTTGACAACCTCGTGGACGATTGGCGCCGCAGTGCGAGCATCAAAGGCACCAGCATGTTTCTGAATCTCAACAGCAGCACAAGTTCTGCATCTACAGCCTCGCCCCATAGCAACGTATGTGGAATTCTATCTTCCAGAAGGTAGCGTGTGTGTTGCTAATTTACTTCTGGCACAGGCACTCAAGAAATCGACGAGTATGTTTGAGAGACTGCCCAAGATTTACGATGAGTTCGGTGAACTTCAAGAGCGACTTGAAGAAGAAGTCAAGAAGCGAGATGAGTTGGAAGCGCATTTACTGAGCTTTACACGCGAAAACGTGAGCATCGTGAAGAAGTGATTGTGCTAAAGTGATGTCTAATGCCTCGCCACCAGCGTGCATTGTTTTCGCGTGAGATGCGTCAGGTAGACCAAATGCGGACACATCTGGCTTCGCTTGTGAAGACGCTCGAAGACGATGTCGCTCATCACTACGTAGGATCCGCGTGTGGAGTTGCGTGGTTCAGATTTATTCTGACGAGCACATGTATTGCCGCAGAATGAGCTACAGCAAGTGATGCAGCAACAGCAAGAGCTCGTGACTCGACTCGAGAGTTCTGTTTTACTGGCAATCGAACTGCGTGGCCATCAAGTCTTCCGGATTGTGCGTGAATGGTTTCAGAATAAGATGTTCCGTCGACTGCTGTTCTGCGTTCTGCTGTTCCGACTGTGGAGTTTCTTTCGCCGCCGCGGGCTTCCTCAGGTGGTCGCACAGATGATGATAAAATGGCTTCGGATCGCGTCCTCGCTGGATTCAAACGATAGCAACCGCCCCGCTCTGTCAAACTGAATAATGAACGCAATTCTGCCCTTGTCCATTACAATTCTGTATTTCCATCACTTGCAGACTCGGCACTACCCTCGCTGTTTAGTCACGCAGTAAAGCAGCGTGATATTGATCCCAGCACTCGAAATGCACCTTGCCCAAACCACTTGTGAGCTCGTAGAAGCGGCCATCAAACTTACCCGGCACTTTCACAACAGGTTGCTTGCAGTGTACGCATTTTGGCGCAACCGAAACTTGATAAGCGTCCCAACATTCGAAGTGCACCAGCTGCTCCCTTTCGATCTTGTAGAACCGACCGTCGAATCGACCAGCAATCTTCAGGACTGGCTCACTGCAGTGGACGCATCGCTTTGCGATGCCCAATTGGTACGCTTCCATGCACTCCGCATGACATTTACCACCGGTCACTTCGAAGTACTTGCCATCGAATCGACCGGCAATTTGCGTAATTGCGTGACCACAGTGGATACACTTCTCCGCCATGTGAATTCGGTATGCGTCAGTGCACTCGGCGTGGACACAGGCACCGTCGTTCAAAGTGTACATTCTGCCCGAGAAGCGACCTTCGACCATCTCAATTCGCATTTGGCACTCAGCACACACCGGCGTGTTTCGGTCACGATAAATCTGCGTGCACGAATCCTTGCACACCCGGTCCACTTGAGTCTGACCATTGGCATTCGTCTGCGTGAAGGTTCGGAAAGTTCCAGTGAGGGCTCGTTGGCACACACAGCAAATTGGCAGGGAAGACGTGTCAGAGATTGGAACAATTGCAGTCGGCTTCGTCGTGAAGATTGTGAGTGAGTATCCAAGAGGTTCTGTCAGGTTGCCGTCGTACGTGACTGGAATAACCACAAAAGGTCGACTGCTGTCTTGAGTAGTTCCTTCCAATGCAGCTTCCAGAACACAACTGCGGTTGGAAATGAAAGTTCCCGTCGCAACGACATCATGAGAGATGTCAATCTTTCGCTCCATCTTGGTGCCGTTCTTCAAGATAACTGGAGCGATGTAGTATGGATATTCTTGTTGCATTCGCATTCTTCGGGATGGCTGCTCAAGGTGAACAGTCAGTTTACAACCTTGAGTAGTTGGCGCAAATACTTGATACTGCGGATTCAAATGCATGGCTTCCCTTCCACCGCAACTCACTCCATTCCATTCACCCGTAACAACGTGAACGCTCAACGATGGAGACACTGGGTTACTCATTCCGTCCGGAACAGACTTGAAGTTGTACATGTTTCTCGACTCGATAATGTTGCTGAAAAAGCAGTAGAACGCACTGAAATCCATCCAATACGTGCCGTCTTCACGGAATTGGAAGCCGCAGTCGACCTTCTGACTCCGCGAAAAACTGTGCCACTTCGGGTCCTCATTAGACCACGAACCAATCCACTTTTCCGGTTGTTGAACAGAGCCGGTGCCCCAACTGTTGCGCAATTGCACGAGTCGCGCCAACTCCCCCCGATAATCAAGCTCAACTAGCTTCATCACTCCGTAAGCGACGGATTTCCGCAGACCCCGAGGAAGCTCCATATCGGCAGTCTCGTTGCTACAGCCAACAAGGGATCCACTTTGCAACGCCCGCGAGATCGTTTCCCATGCTGAAGCTTCAGTCGGGCACTTCTCTTGCAGTGAGAACTTCACAGGGATGCCACCGTACAAATCTTGCAGGCAGTACGCTTCTTGACCTCCAACAATAGCTTCATATCCACCGTGCAGTTTTGCATACGCTTTCTCAACCAGCATCGACCAAATTTCGAACTTGCCATTTGATCCTGTGAAAGAACCGAAGACAGGTTTTCCGTACTGGCTACAGGGGACAAAGTCATCGATGACGACCACGCGGCTTCGGTTGTTCCGCCAAAATCGCACTGCGTACACTCCTTCGTCGTTGTATTGCTGTTCTTGGGGTTGAACGGTTCCAATCTCAACACGATCGCGAACGACCAAATCATCACTCAGTTGCGGAAACACCTGGGCCAATGCGTTAGGGGACGTCGACAGAATGGAAAGTGCGCCGAAGAGGTACGAATCAGCCAGCCTTCCAAGTCGTAGCTCACCCGGTTCAATTCCAACCCCAGATACCTTCGCAGTGGATTTGCTTTCACGAGAGCGATCAAACAAGCAGGTGCCACTGGCTTGGAAGTAGACAGGGACAATGACGGAGACTTTCGAGAGCATGTTGGCATCATATCCATCGACACGATACGCTGAACCGTCACCAACTCCGCTGAACGCGAGTGGTCGATAATGCTCCAGCAAGCTTCGTTCCCACATAAGCTCGAACCGTTGCATGCCGTCCTGGACATACTCGCTCATGTACGTGATCATATTCTTCGTCATCAACAGCAATTGTTCACGTTTTCTCTTGGTCAGACCACTGGTCACGGCTTCCTTTGCAATGCGGTGAAATTCGGAATCCACAGGTGTCGGGTTCTCCTTGATGATTGCCAGGATACTTTCTGCCTCTGCTGGCGATTTGATGGCCATCGAGCAGATCAACTTCTTGGCATCATCGATCATAGTGATCTCCACGTATCTGCGCATCTCGTGCAGTCAGTACATTGGGAGAACGAGGATCATTCATTGCAGAACAAACTTACGCTGTCTCATTGAAGAATTCGCTAACGCGCTTCCACTTCCACACCATTTGCTCCAAGTGCGGATTCATCTTGTTGTTTGGATCACGATACAGAGAGTTGGCATCCGGTGGGAATTGCGGATCTGCATCAATTGTTAAGTCGATGCACAATGTTCATTGAAATTCCAGCTTCCTTACCCGTGAACTTGGTGGAGCTTTGACGATTGCGACGAAGGATTTGAAGCCATTCGCCGTTGTCGGGGAGTGTCCTGCTGTCGTAGTACTTATCTTCCTCCGGATCAACACGCTCGTTATGTACAACGGTGATAAGGTCGTTGACACGCGTAACATTGTATCCTTCCACACGTTCCATCGGTTGCACGCGGTTGCGTTCTACCGCTTCGGAAATTTGCAGGCGAGTCGACAGCGAATCCATATTGCGTGCTTTGGTAACGCTGCGAATGGCAACTCCGGCGCCATTTCCATCAGGCTCCTCGCGCTCCATCCGCTCTGCATCACTCTTTGGCTTGACTGTACGTTTGCACAACAACACATGAGTTATTTGATCACTTGTCGCTTCCGTGGATCGCAACGCTTACTTGACATGTTTGTGAGGAGAGAGCTCACATTGCTGACTCCAGCTCCCGGTCCCAGCAGTGTGATCGATGCCGCAGGTGAGCTATCGTTCTCGCTCATTGGAGGTGACGGCACGACAGGGGTGACAAGCGGTGCTCCAGCACCGTACTGCGGCGTAGGGGCAGCAGGTGGAGTTGAGTACGCCGCTGGCGGGTTGTAAGGGGTAGACACAGAGGAGGTTAACTGAGGCTGGGGCTGGCTCTGGGTCACAGGAGGCGTGTACGCAGTCGAAGGGGTACTGACACCAAACAGGTCTCCATTGGCGTCATCCACTGGGGCGGCCGCCACAGGGCGAGGGTGACCACATTCGCCACAAAACATGGCCCCCGATGTGTCGAAGGGAGCTGTGCAGCTTGGACAAATCACAGGACCAGGCGACGGCGTTGGACCCCCCGAGGAAGACACATAACTAGAGCCACGAGAAAGCGAGCTCATGGAGGATGAAGGCACGACAGCGGCCACGGCAGGAGTAGACGCGAACAGAGCTGGAGCGGCGCCAGTAGAGACAGGTGCGGTGGATGGCGCGGAGTACGAGGTGCTCGCGACGGCAGGGCTTGTAGTGGGTATCGGTGCGGGCTCATCCTCACGCGGTGCGCCGCATTCTGCGCAGAATCGCGCCGTGGCGATCTCTTCCGGTGCCCACCGGTGACCGCATTCCCCACAAAACATCGTGATTCCTCTCAAATCCCAAGGTGAGCACGCGTCACATGCGCGTGTTTCGAAGCAGGCTTCAAATTGGATACAGCACGGTACACAGCAACTTCAAACATGAACGAGCTGAGCCGGTGGCTCGTCGGCTCGGATTGCTGTGAAGGGGTATTTTTGGACCGAACACCGTTGGCACCTGACCCTAATTTCGGCAGGTGGCACGCTGTCACCGTCACCCGCGACCGCGACTCCAGGCGCTGGCGCAGGTGACCCCAGACGGAGGGGCAGCAACGTTCGCACGAAAGCCACGCAACACGACATGGACGACGAAGGCAAGCTACACGCGTGGAGGACGTTGAGCGATGCAAGCGAAGCCGGCACCGACGTGGACGAGGAGGGCGAGTTCTCACCTCGCGATGAAGTAGAAGGAGAGGAGGAAGAGCTGCACATCGCCGCGCGCGCTGGCATCCGCTTGCTCGAAGAAAACGCCCAGTTGCTCGAAGAGATCAAGTTCCTGCAGTCGCAGATTGCTCATGTCGAAGACGAGAAGAAGGCGCTGCGGCGTGCGCTGGAGGAGAAGGACGAGCAGATGGAACAGGCGACCAACCACTTGCGCGAATCCATTCTCGAGAACAAGGAGCTGTTGTCTCAGCTCACTCAGGCAAAGGATCAGATTGCTCTCTTGGAAGACCAACAGCATCAACACGAACAACAGGCTCGTATGCCCTTGACTCGCCGACGCATGTCACTGCCTGGCCCGTTCACGGCCTTTGCCGAGCCACTCTCTCCCATTTTGATTCCTCAAGCCCCAGTGTCCGCGCCAACATCATCAAGCAAAGACAGCGAAGATGCACAGATTTTGTCGACTACCTCAAGTGATTACATCGCGTTTGATACAATGGACATACCCTCTCCTACCCGCCAAGTGCCGCGCCGTGGGCCTTTTCCCAGCCCGAGGCGCAAAATGGCGGCAGTTCGAATCAAAGAGCTGGAGAAAGGTGTTGACGAAGAGCAACGCAAGGCAAGCGTGCTGCGCATGGAGCTGAACAGCGCACAGAAGAAAATATGCGAGCTCAAGCCGCTCATTGGACAGCTCCAAGACGCTCGACGGGAATTACAGGTGATCAATGCGCATGCAGACGAGTTGGAAAAGCAACTGCTCATGTGTGAAGAAGAACGCGAAGAAGAACGTGAATTGATTGAGAGTCTACGCCACACAATCGAAATTTACCAGAGACTCGACGATCCACTCGTACATCAATCGAAGCCGCTGGAACGTCGGTCATTTGAACATGATGTCGGCGCTCAGTCGTCGACCCGTCGTGCACCATACGGCTCCCCATCGCGTCGCGTGATCAGTCAGCGAGACTGGGGACTAGAGCACACCGGTGCTGACCGCTTTCACCTTCGTGACGAGAACGCGACGCTGTTGGAGCAACTTAGTGCCATCGCGGAGCAAGTGCTAAGCCTGAAGCAACAAGACAACTTCGCTCGCCTCACTCGTTCGCCTCCGAAGATGGAGAAGACGTCAAAAGGAGAAGAAGTGGAGGCTAGCGTATTGGGCCCGCTGGGGTTTGGAACGTGGACGCGCACAAGGTACTTCGAGCAGCAAATAATTGTCCTTCAAGATCTCCTCAAGAGGTTCCGCCAAGAATGGAAGAACGCTTACGACGCCCGCCTTCGAGCAGAAAAAGAAAACACCGACTTGCTCGCCCGGGTTGAGTGTCTCCAAGCCGTCGTCAAACGCCGAGCAAGAAACAATCATGGCGAGCAGGACGGGAACGCAGTGGACGACGATGCCGTCAGTGAGCAACCATGGCGCACAGCGAATTCGTATGACCATCTCATCAAAAATCGCTCCGGCACACAGTCCAAAGAGGATGAAGCTGAAGCTGAGCAGATGTGCTTTGCGCTGCTTCGCCGACTGGTCGACACATGGACGACAGACAAAGCGAAGCGAATGTGCTTACATGATTGGCTCACAAATGCAATTCGTTGCACAGGCAGACGGAAGCCGCTCTATCTTCATGACTTGTCCAGTGAGATTGCCATGGGCTTCCAAACGCTGTTGATTCCGATTTTACGCGAGAAGTTCGACGTCAATGTTGAAATTGAAAAGCGCTTGCGAACAGTGATCGTGACTGATCTGCGTTTACAAGTGACTTCAAGTGCGCCAACATCTGAACAAGCTAAGGCATGCCTCCAGCGGATAAATCGATCCATGTTCTGGCTCACCGATATCGAAGCCACGCTGCTCGAGGAAAACGAGTGGTGCAGTAGTTACGCACGCAGAAAAGCAGCAAGATCATCATTTGCAAAGTAAATTCCATTAATTTCCTTGGCTTTATTTTTTTTATGCGACTGTAGACACTAAATAGAGTATCGATTGCTTCTTAATCCGAACAAACTCATCGCCGGTTTTCTTCTGCTTCACCTCGTCGCTCGCGAGTCATGGTAGTCATCGTAGGGTTGGCTGATAACGCGATAATCCGCTCGAAGAGGTGGGGCTTCATTCATGGCTGGTTGACGGTAGGCTTTCTCGAGGAAATAGAAAGCCTTGGCTGGGTTCATCCGATAACGTGCTTCATCAAGCTCCTTACAAGTGGTCAGCGGCAGCACTTTGGCTACACGTGGGTACAAATCCGTAATGTAATGGTTGAATAAAAAGATGACCACGATGAGCACACCAACGCAGAAAAATTGCTGCGCGCCTTTTTTAAGAGACAGCAAGCCCAGCAGCGTGAGTTGAGAGAGCACGAGCGCAATGATCATGAACTTGAATAGCGGTGGCCAGTACGCGCCCATTGCATACGTTGATGCCTTGTACACGAAGAGCACTTGACGACGATAAACGATCTCAGCGACAAAGAAAAACCATCCCGTGAAATAGCACACCAACGGAGCGATAGGTGCAAAAGTAAGCGTCACCAGCATTGCCAGGAAGCAATCCGCCAGAATATTCGTTGGGTCGAACACTGGCGTCCGACAAATGTCGCACAAGCCATACCACGATCCCAAACGCTCGCGCTGGGTCAGCTTCGGCGCGAAAATGGAAAACAGTAGAGATAGCAGCAGAGGAATGGCCCGCAGCAGTTCAAGCACCAGACTCAAGCCGGTCAGCACAATCACGTAAGACATGAAGAACGTCGACTGCTGTGGCATACTACGACCGAGCATTGCGATGAGTAGTTTCGGCTGATCAAGAACTTGCTTGAGACTGTCGAATACGGTGCCGATGATGACCGTCACGAAAAAGACTTGGACCAATTGGAAATACGCGAGCTTGGTGAATGATGCTGCTTGAACTTCGGTACGAGATGCATGGCCCTCTCGCGCTGACAGAAAGTTAAAGACCAGCGGCGCCAGGGCACGCAGCCCAACGAGCACTAGTGGTGCTAACTGCTTGAAGATATTTTCAAGCCAGGCATGCTCTTGGAATGCCTTGTCGAGGAATGGCAACGCATGGCGCAGAGATTCCACTGTAGCCAACGACGCAACAAATGCCGTGGGGATGGTCCAAAAGAGCACGATCAGCGCCGTAAGTGTCGCTGAAACCAAACGCCACATCGCCCGTTTTCGGTATGGAAGGCCCACGTTCTCCCATTGGACATCATCTGGGTGCGGTGCTGGCGCGGACATCACACGCAATGGATTTCCAGAGTAAACTGCCTGCTTGGCCAGCTGTACAGACTGCAGTGACGTGAACGAAACAAATGCAGCCGAGCGCATTACCCGAATGGGCTTCTTCCTTCTCGCAGCATCGCGAGCCTCCTGGTCAGCTTCGGTTCGAGCAGCTTCATCCGTTTCATCCTCCGCATCATCTGCATCATCGCTGGCATTATCATTGCTTCGAAGACTGTGACCCGCGCTGGTCGTGTCCACCAGTGCCTCGAGCTGGCTGTCCAATTGATTTCCTTGTAGTAGACTCATCGATGTCCGCTCACGCTTCTCCACCTCCTTCGTCAGCTCCGCCTGCGCATTATCAATGCTTTCAACCTCTCGTGCTACTTTCACGTTGAGCTTCATCAGTCTTTGCTCGTAATGCTCGATCGCGTCCACAACTTGTCCCATCGATCCGGCCCGGCAACAAAGCATTCGAAACCACGACCGCCCTTCCCGCTGGACAGGGCGCCTTCCCGTGATGTCCGCTCGAGCAAGCACTCGCTCCAGCGCACTCTGAACGCTTAACCGCTCCGCAACAAGTTCTTCTAGCTTGGCACATTCCACAGCAACGTGTACCTCATGAATCGCTTTGGGGAAGAGCTGGTTCAAGTATCGCTCCAGTGTCTGCCACGTGCGAAGGCGAATAGGCAGGTCACTGATCATCACCGAATACTGTGCCACATCCATCTCGGACAAAATCTCGTGTCGTCGCTTTGTGTAGTGCACCCACTCGAGCCACAGCAGATACATCATGTAACCACAGACCAGGAACGTCACGACCGTCGGCGCCCATAACCGAGGGCTCTTGGGAGGCAGGTTGGACATGTTGATGCGCTCCAACGGATCGAGCGAGTGGGACGTTGACTCCGGTAACACGGGGGTAGCAGTGGCGTACAGCGGAAAGAGTATGACGGAGAGAGCGACTACAAGTAGCGACATTTTCTGGCCCAGGCGCAGAAAGCGTAGGAAGCAGAGGGTGTCCAGGCCACAGCGTTGGAGTAGTTCATCGTCCGACACCTTGTAGAGCATGGTGATCCAGCCAAACAGTCGATTGGCCTGGTTCACGGTCTCAAACGTCCAGAACCCGTTGGCCAGAATCCCGCGACTGTCGTACGCGTGGGGATAACGCCGACGCACGCATTCGAACACAAATAAGCCAATGCCCAGGAGAGTGAAGTAGATGGACACACTTGTCTTGATCGTGCCGCTGGGATTGAGGTTGGCTTGCCATGCTTCTGCTTGCGTCGTGCTCATGCTCGCTTTTCCCGTTGCTTTCTCGAGGGCTGTGACCCCTTTCGAAGTGGCAGTTGGAGTCGTTCTGCGATCCTGAAGCGCCGCTGTCGACAGCAAAAGCTCTAGATTGGTTCGAAAAACCTCGAAAAACAGGCGAGGTTATTCTGCAGTTGACTGGCACACCGCACTGGGGTCGTGACACAGCGAGACAAGAACCATGAGCGTGGAAATGGAGGAGTTCTTGCTCGAGTTGCGCGTGCTGGATGAGACACAAGAGCGCGTGGAAGCAGTTAGTGATGAGATGCTGAAGGCTCAGGAGGATGGAGACCCTGCCCGCGCGAAGGAGATGGTCGATGTCTGGATGCAGGAGCTGCGCTCGAGCGACTTCCAATCAGAGCGAATCGCGTATCTCTATGTCGCCAATCATGTGCTGCAAAAGACGTTGTTTGGTGAACCTCCGTGCGAGAAGCCGCTATATGTGGAGCTCCTGCGTGCTCACTTGGAAGAAGCAGTCGCGTTCGTGTCCAACTCGCCAGCAGATCGCCAATCGGTGGCGAGGTTGCTGGAACTGTGGCATGAGAAGGAGGTTGGTGATCAGGCATTTGGGTGGTGCAGATACAGTGACAGTGATCTAATGCTCTTGTTCAGATCTACAGCGATCAAGAGATTTTTGAAATGTGGAAGTGCACCGGAGAAGACATCCCGGACTTCCTGCAGGCTGCGAGCGCTGCGGCAGGTGTTGATGATTCTGAAAACGAGCTGCAGCAGCAACAGCATTTAGATGATCCCGATGCAGAGATGCAACAGGCTCCCATGCCAGAACTTCCATCGAGGCTGAATTCACATTCTGCAAACCCAGTGCTTGACATGCTGAAAAGGATCGACCATCACAAGACTTCGATCCGATACCTGGATGACTGCATCAAGAAAACCCATCAGTTCGTGCTCCTTCACGCCCCTAGCAGATACACAACACCGGAATCTCTTATGGAAGATACTACCACAAGCTGCTTTCAAATGAAGCAGCGCGTTGAGGACTGCCTCCGCCTCGTGAAAGTCCGCAATGTAAGTGTTGTTATCAGGGAAGCCACGCGTACTTGCTCACGAGATCCTATTCCTTTCCTCAGAAACTGCTGCATGAGATTCCAGCGCTGGAACGTGATCTCAAGGAAGCGGTTCGGCGAATGATTGACCAAGAGGTATGGAAAAGAACCATCGTACCGAAGTGCGAGGCTCGCAAATTCGCTCATTTACTAACACATTGGCTCATTCAGACAGCAGCAGGATCAAAGATTGAACAAAAATTGGAGGTGAGTTCAACCTTTGATTCATAGGCATTGGTGCGTACACTTATCGTTGTCTTACTGCAGCAATGTGACATGATCGACATTGGCCTCGCGGACTTGGCGGAGCATCGTGAGGCATACCCGGATGAGGTACGTGTCACTACAACTCCCAGTCTCCAGAAAGAAGACTGACATTTTTGCGTGTGATGTACAGTGGTTGAAGGAAGCAGATGCTTGTGCTGAACGAAGAAAACGAAAAGACGAAGAGCAGCGCCATCGCGATGAGGAGATTGCAAGACTGCACCAGGAAGCAATTGCAGAAAGCGCTGCCCATGCCATGCAAATGGAGGCAAACATTCGAGATTCTGATTTGCAAGCATTATCGAAAGAAATGGGAGCCAAGCGCGAGGAACCAGAGCAAAAACCAGACACCTCGAACGAAGTCGTCTGGCACCCGTAAGTATTGACTGATCGATAAATTTTGGACGGTGGGTACTTACTGATTGGGATGTGTTGTAGTGTTCTTAAAGAGCTGGTTCCTTTGCAAAGTCTCAATCTCGAGTGGGAAGACTGGCGCGATCACTAGGAGTCAGCGCTGTCAAATACATTCCGCTTGTTGCTTGTCGTCACTTGTTCTTATCTGGCTGGGATCTGTATTGTCGACACGAATGAGCGATGACATCTTCAATAGCAGTGCACACAGGTGGAGCATGACTCCGACAATTATGCTGCTAAATAGTCGCGTGGCTGGTACGGAGATGCTAAATGTCCTTTGTGAGAAAGATTCGATGTTTTGGCAGCACCAAAACACTGGACAAAGTGCCAGAGTGACCATTTCTTCGGAAGCGTCCATCCACATCTCCGTCCAATGCCGTCGGTTTCCTGTGTTATCGATACCATCTTGTCTCAGCAGCACGACCTCTATCTCGATCTTTCGCTTTTCATGCATTATACCTGCTACCGTGGAGACAACATCATTACCATCTTTGCCACGAAAACGTGGTTCTCTTGGTGCCTTTGACTGTCGCGAGGAAACTCGCCATCCCAACAACGAAGCTAGCGCTCGCGCTGGTCGGAGCCTCCAGGACATCAATGTGGCATCCTTCAGCATGTTTGCCTTGACCGGATACACTTGTGCGCCCCGCACGCGGGCCTTGTTCATATATCACGTTCTTGCTTTGTCATGCACCTACTAGAATTCTGGCTTGGCCCATGGACGCACACCCATCGTCCGCCCACGCCCAAAGGCACAATTCGGCATCGCTTCATGAAGCCCAAAATTGTCCCAGCGAAATAAATACTTCCTCTGTCCCAAAATGTTAGACACGTTGCACTGCGCGGCACCAGCTCAGAAATGATTGTTAGGGTTAACGGAAATAGTGTACGGTAAGATCGTGATTCTCCAAAATTGTGCCCGTCATATGTGGTGCCAAAGGCTGCGCATTTCTGCATCTTCCTCACACGCAACGGGCAGCAGCTCCCCAAGCCGTCGCAGCTTCGCCTTCCGCTGGCGTGGTGGCTTGTAGCTGTTCACGCCGCGCTCATTGATGACTTGCTGGAACACGTGTTGCAACGTGTGGAACGTATTGTTCAAAGACAGCGGCGGCATCTCTGCAAACGCGCCTCGCACGTAGCGGATGAGCTCACATACGTTTCGCACTGGTTTTTGGTACTACATGGACTGGATTGCATAAAAAACAGCCCATATCCAAGACATTGATGTCTGGTGAACTGAATGCGCCATCCTCCCTGGACGCATGCCGCATGAATTTCAGGATCGTCCACTGGCACATGCGGTCTCGCGTTGTCTTGCTGCAGGTAGATCGGAATTGACTTTGGCCCTGGCCATTTTGGCTTCTCCGCGTCGTGTCGCGGTCTGGCCACAGCGGCCAATACCCTCGGAGTTCCGGTGAGAAGTCGCACGCTCACTACAACCCGATTCTGATTGGTAGATATTCCCTGCATGGTTACCAAGGAAGGACAGAGTCAACGAAGGTTGGGATGGCCTCCACTGGCCTTGTCGCGACGAATGAGTAAGAGGATCTTGGTCACCGGCAATGATCGAC